>JAHWXV010215302.1:0-12891 GCA_024586415.1 Phrixothrix hirtus | reverse complement strand
CATGCAAAATTATTTGTTTTTTTGTTTTGATAAGGTATTGTGCCAAAAATGGCGTACCTTGATTTGGAGATATTCCATTAAAATTTGAGCTTGTCGTAGACAAGGTTTATGTATTTGCACATGTCGTAAGACATGCATATATAGTTGCACACGTCTGGCGGACATGACGTTGAAGTTGCTACACTACTGACATTTGATTCTATTCATGACTTGCGTCTAATTAAATAATCACATAATTATTTCTTAGGGAATAATTTCAGCCACGTTTTTTATTTTGCCATGAGAATTCTTTGATTTCGAAATTGGGTGGGTTTTATCTAAATTATGCATTTTTGTTATTAATTATTTGACTCAAAATTTATATTCTGTCAAGGGTTTTCAAAATTGATTGTTCAATTTTCTTATTTTCTATTTGCTTCATTTAATTCATTAGTCTCAAACTAATTGAATCACCGGTGGTCCGATTCATTGTAAACCAATGCTTTGAATTATGTTATTGCTTCGTATAGTTGGATAAACTATGATTCATTATTAAATTATTTATAATTAAAAATTATTCTTGGACGGAATTAAGTTTCTCTCTTAGGAAATGGTTGCGTTCACTGCCTTTAAAAATTTACTCTACGATGAAACAATGATCTAAAGTCTGTTCTGTTTAGTGTGGAGGCGGGGTTTTTTCAGCTAGAATACATCTCTAGCGGGTACCTGATCGAAGAATCGACTACTGGATACCACCCCTTAGGTCACTGTCTTGGGCATATGGTATCATTTATGTTTAAAATTCAATTTATTGTTAAAATTCAAAATTCACCAAGAATTGTTATTTGTAAACTACTGTGATTTATTCTTTAACCAAATTATACGAAATTGTTACAAATCTAATCTTTCAATCGGTGGTTCTAGGCCGAAACAGTGGATGCAACTTGTGCTCTAAAGAATATAATCTTTTATTACTTTAACATCTGTTTAATTGCGCCAAAGGATACAACTTGCACTTGTTGCTACATCCCTTATTCCCACTTCTCTGAGTTGTCTTTTGCAGAGCTAGCCTTGCATAACGTTTCTTATTAAGAACATTGATTTGAAGAGGGTTTTAAATATATACTACCATTTAATCATTTTAATAATTATATTTTTAAACAGACTTTTCTATCATTTCTTGTCGTTTCATTTTAAGAACGTCACACGTTTTAGGAATTTTCTAAGAATTCGCCAAACAGTTGATTGATTAATCTGTAGACGCTTTACAACTTGATTAGCACTGCAAATTCGGTAGGTGTTATTTTCAAAAATTTTTCTTGCTCTGATGTAAAACTTCGGCAACGTCAATATCATTAGCAACTTTAGGTCTTCCAGACTTTTTTATCGGTAGCACAACCTGTTCTTTCAAATTTGGTGATTAACTTTTTGAAAACTTATAAACTACATGGACCAACTCTTAAGTTATTAATAGTTCTGAATCTTTGCAGACCATCAGTTAGATTTTTTTCACGTTCATAGTAACATTGGATTAGACAAATTCTAACTTACAATGCCAAAACCATTTTAAATGAGTTTTCTATAAACAATGGTGGACTAAGAAACCCCATTGTTTGGTCATCGAGTATTTAAAAAGTTAGGGGTTAGTGATAAATGTAGATATTTAAAGAAAAAGCTCACATAACTAGAACTGGCACTTTAAAAATGTCGAGATTTTTGATCGGTTTCGAGGAGATTTCCCGAGAAGGTTATAGTCTGCCGTGCCATTTAACCACTAATTCCTGCTAGCTTTGGGCAGATACGCTAAACGTGATGTGTGCTATCTTGGGTAGACAAATTAAAATAATGTAAAGCATATAGGTTTTACAAAACTATTTATTATTAATTAATTATTGAAATTAATTCATAATTAATGAAATTAATTATTTAAAATTGATTATGGAATTATACAAGAATATCAAGCTCTATACCGGGTGTCCAGGATAAAATGGGGTACATGGGGATATTGGAAACGGTAATAGATTTAAAATTGGTCAAACGGGGAAAAAGTTGCATATTCTGTGCTCACTAATAATCCGGATTTGCATCTTCAAAAATTAAAATCGTTGCTGATATACAGGGCGAAAACGAAAAATTGCGTTTTCTAAAAACATCATATGGGGAAAAAGTTGCATATTTCTGTGCTCACTAATAATCTGGATTTACATCTGCAAAAATTAAAACCGTTGCTGATATACAGGGCGAAAACGAAAAATTGCGTTTTCTAAAAACATCAATATCCTACTTGCAAGAGATACATTCACTAAATTTTTTAGACAGTGGTGGTGGATAATGAAGACTTCAAAAATGACCCGGAAAACATTCTATGCCTACCAAGTTTAACACAATCGTATCGAGCTTTTGTTTACATTTTTGAAGTCATCATAAGAAGCGCTTTTTAACCATATATAGCATTCCTATGTTCAGTAAAAAACAATGATCACAAATTGCGATATTGCAATTTGACCGAGGTAGGTGTTGATTTAGAAAATTGTTCAAACAATAACAACATTGTTTGTTAAACAATTGCAATGATTCTACATTTTCTAACAGTCAAACTGAGATTAATAGTTTTATATTTTCCCTGTGCAAAATAAGTTGGCGAATCGCAAGTTTGAAATGGATATTTTTTCGAATAGTGATAAACATGATATGTTGGAGTGTTTTATTCACTGCAGGAGAAATAACGCGAAAGCTGCAGAAATGTATTTCAGTAAATATCCGGAAAGACGCCTGCCAGGTAGAAATATGTACCAGCGATTGCGTGATAATTTAATAAACCACGGCAGTTTTTCGTTTTCGCCCTGTATCTCAACAACGTTTTCAATTTTCGAAGATGTAAGTTAGTGAGCACATAAATATGCAACTTTTTTCCCATTTGGCCGATCTTATATTTGTTACCGTTTGCAATATCCCCATGTACCCCATTTTATCCTGGACACCCTGTATATGTTGCTAAAATAAAGTTAATTATTAATTAGTTGAAAACCAAGTGTTGTAAAACCCACAATGTCTAAAACTTTGTTAAATGGTTTAAATTAACTCAATAACTGAACATAAACTTCCTAAATCAGTAAACACAGATAAACGCAGCGTTTTGAAGAAAATATCTATATACAAATGGTTAAATAAATTTGACAATTCAAACAGCATACAATAATTGGTCCGTAATTAATGCTAAGTGCTTATTGTGTATTATTTAATTAAATTTTAGTGTGACAGACGTATTATTATTATTTCAGTTAAGTTGTATTGTAAACAAAATTTCTGCAAGCTGCTTTACATTAAGGGATTTTATTCTTTTTATTTCAATAAATATATTTTTTATTATACCTGCATCATAATGGTTGCTTACAAGTTTTAACAGAATGCATAAATCGGCCTTTAAAACACGCCGTGCTTTAATGGTTTCTAGGCAACGACTTCAATAATTATTAATTTACATTCAGCTATCGACATGCTATTTGTGAAACTATCAGGTAGGCTGCTTGTTTTAAATAAAACATGATTTTGGTTTGATTTTAGTATTTAATTTTATTTCTCGTATTTCGCAAATAATAATGCAGATATAAAAAAAAGCGCATGGTAACGAACTAATGTTGCCACGGTCTTACCTTGACATATAAATATTTATTTCTATTTCATTTAGATTTGTTTAAGTACACTCTGTGTGCAATTTTTTGTAATGAATAGGTATAAAATTTTTAGTATTAAATAATCAAAATTCGTTTTCGTGGGTGTATAGATATATCTATCTTAGTGAATAATAATTCTCTCAGTTATGTTAGTATTTAAGAAAAGGTTACTTTTAAATAATTTGAATTGTTTAGAGGATTCCTTTCATATAATTTATTCTATCTGACGTGAAGGTTTGGAAATATAAAAATTCATTTTAAAGCTTTAAATTCAATAGAATACGAGTTGCTATCTTTTACTGTTTTGCTAAGTTTTTGGGTGTGGTACGCCTTGAACGAACACTTGTTACTTTTCTTTACCAACGTTTAGAGACGCTAAATGTGACGAATTAGAATTTCTTACTCTGTAAGCGCGTCTGAAAATTCTACGACGGTCGCTTATTTGTAAACACCCGATATATAGCATCGCGCTATAATAATCAAATCCAATTTGTAAAGCACCAATATCATTTGTACATCATAATTTGCTTTATAAATTTAGCAATAATATATTCCTATTCAACAAAGAATTAAAATCATTTCGTTAAATAAACAGATATTCAGCAATCCCGGCTTGAAGGCCAGTCTATAAATAGACTTGGACCACTCTCATTCCTCCCATACATTGTCAATAAGAATTAAGTCACTTCTTGAGTACCGTCCAAGAGATAACAAGTTCGAAATTGCGTGTGTCGGTGCGTGTCGGTGAGATATAACGGATAACTAGTGGAAGAGTACCCGGATATGGAGTTAAAGAAGGTTAAGTAGTGTCCACTTGATCTGTTTACGTCAAGGGCGAATTTCAAAAAAGGTCGATTCTAACTTCCTATCAATTGTACCAGCGATACGATAGAACCGTTTTCTGAAACCGCCTGCTGCACTAGCCACGTTTATCGAGAAAAATTGCAGGTTTCCGATCTTCAAGTAAGTGATAAAACTCCTTTCGTTAATTTACAATTTTATTAACATCAGTCCCAACTTAAATTGTTCCACACGGAACAAGGCTAACGTATCACGTAGAACTCACGAACGAGAACCTCAATTTGCAATTTAAAAAACTGTCGTTATGAACGTCTCATGTTTGTATAATATTTAGGATTCTTATGACCAATTATTTACTTGTGTGATTAGCGTAACTTAATCTTAGGTATACAAGGGCCCCTTGAACTTGCTGTAGTAATTATAAAATCTAATAATTAGTTGTGGGAGAATCTGTACATAAGTACTGTATAACCTACATTGATGTTTATTATAATTAATTTTGTTAAGCCAATCTTATTTTATTATACGTAGTCACATAGTGATAACTTATACTTTCTTACAGGAATTAGTTGTTACTTTTCTAATTTTACATCTAGTAAGTACCTGTCGTAAGTCTACCTGATCCGGCATGCAATCCAGCGGCGGGTATCGCAACCATAAAGGTAACTTCCTTGTGAATTAATACACGGTCACATTGAATAAAAGCTTGAAGATCGGTCTCTTTATTTTTCCGATACACCTTTTGCTGATAAATAAAGCTCAAAGATAAAGTGGCGCCCTTATACCAGACTATTTTACCATTATTCGCGACAAATTATCGAATGTTACTACCCAACGCAAAATACCTGAATTCTAAGTTCACGTATTTCTAACAATCGCAGGATCTACTCCCATTTTCCACTATAGCCGGCCGAGGCAAACCAATTATTCAAGGGATTTTCCCTTTTTAACATCCTCTAGGGCGTAATACAAGATCCTTCCGTTATATCACTTATTGTTTAAAAGGTGTTGTTCATATTTGATACAACGGCAAGCTCTAATTAATCCTTCTTTATCTGATAAATAATTTGTTGTTGGTCTGTTCTTTTTAGCTCGACTGGTAGGAATCTTGTACACATGGCCTTAATGAATACCATGGGTTGTGATGGCTTCGGAAGATAGATGTATCCTAAGTTAGTGATATAACGCACGCTGCTCATTAAGTATTTCTTTTATCAACTATACCGACAAATGGTCGAAAAATTTAATTTTTCATTTAAGTATTTATCTTCGTGTTCTCCGTAATATGAGCGTTGCTTAACATCCACTTCTGTTGAAACGACATGGAACCGTTCTCATCATAACGTAATATACAAAATCATCTATTTAAATTACTACATAATTATTAAATGTTTTACGCGTCGATGATGAAATTACCTTACTTAGTGCTTACTGTAAAGACGTTATCTGTAACTTCAAGTCATGTTCTGTCCAACACGTGCCTTTCTGATAAAATACAATGAATAAAAGTTCTACGTTAAATTCGCTTGTGTTTAAATATAAAATTTTTTATAAATTTCATATAATGTAAACTTAATTAATTATTAACTTCAGATTTAAACGTACTTTGTTATGTGAAATAATTACGTCGATATTTGCTTGCTTTTCAAAAAAATATACTTAATTTCAATGATAATTCATAGCTTTGCAATTAACGTAATATATAAGATTTCAGCTACGATTTATCTAAAGCGTTATTTTAAATTGCTTTCAATATACAGGGTATGCACAATGCATACATGCAATATAAATATATTTCTCTAGAGAAAGGATATTAATTGCTAATTATATTTATTCAAAATGTCTGCAATAGAGCGGACTTACTTTAGTTGGTTTTTAGGTATCTTTGTTGCGTGCATTGTTTAGCTCGTCTATATGAAGATTTAATTTCACATCCAATTTATATAAATTTACTTTCAATTCTACTGACGCTCTTATTCTTAGATCTCATTAAGTAATTAATTATAACTTCCGATATTTTACATTGTCCTAGCCTTCTTGATTGACGAACGTATTGTTCATTGAACCTTATTTTCGCGCAATCATTTTATTTATCTTTATGGAAATGTTATATCATATTTAGTAGTTACGAGGTCTCGACAAGAAATTCTAGATAAGCTTTGATCTATAACAAGCATTTCATTAATCCTTTTGCTTGTTAAATGCGTCCTTAACCAGGATATAAAATACCGCTATTATTTTATCAAGTTTTTTTTTGTATATAATAATGTCATGCTATATATTTACTTGTTGTTTAAGGGTTTGTTTACATTGACTTGCTCTAATTTCCCGAATCCTTCCTTTTTCCACCTTAAATGAATTTAAGTTTTCTTAGATGTGATTACTGCGGTTGCGGAACATTGACTACGAATAATTTTATTTTAGGTTTACATCCTGTCATTCTTGTGTATTTCTGTTGCTGTTGATGAACGACTGGCGACCTACTTTTCCTGTTCTTTTTTTACTTTTAAGGAAAGCTTCAACTTAATGCGAACCACTGGACTTTCGCTGAAAAGCATATTTATTGTTTGTTTTTTTTATCATAGGCTACACCATCCCCCTCCTACTCTACCGCTTTGCTCCTGAGCTGGTTAACGTGGCAATGTGTTGGTTACAATTAGCGATGATATTATTTAGGTAGACCGATCACCCAAAAATTATAACTATGTTATTTATTAATACTGGTTGATTAAATAAAACTAATTTAATTCAAATAATTAATATACATAGGTAATTTGCGTACTCGTATCAGAACAAAGGGAAATATTTCATATAAATGTTAAATATGCAATTTTGATTTTTTAAAATTTAATTTCAGATGAAACTTGTATTATTTGTAATCATTTTTAAATAGTTACCAAACAAGCTTCTAAGCAATAGTTATCTACAAACTAGTATTTGTGAAAATCGCATGTAGCAGTTTCAAATAAAAGTTATTTTGATTTAATTTTAATATATAGTTATTTCCCTTATTTCGCAAATAATTATGCTACGCGTTATGCTTTTAAGCGCGTTGCGCATGTTTTAAAGGTTGGCTTATAACTTGTATCATAATATACCAGTGGCGTAGCCAGGGGTTCAGAAATCCTACCTTAAATTTGGAGAGGTCCACAACTAGGAAGATCTCACAAACATCTTCAAATATGTTAAACGGGTCAACCTGAAGAGTGCATTCTGAGGGATCACGTCAAAAGAGAATGTTAAAAATTTAACTAAGAAGTTAAACAAAAGGGGTCAAACCAAAGATGCAAATTAAGGGGTCAAAAGTACAGTTACGTACACACAAAGGTAAACGATGTACAGCTATGTTTTAATGGTACCATATTTTCACATTCGTTAGTAGAATGTATGAGAGAAGTAATTTGTGGTTCTTGTAATGTAGACGGAAGTATTTTTAAAGAATGACGTCATGTTTAGACATAGTTGTTTATATGTTGGAATGGAGAAATAATGGATAGTGAACCTTGAGCTCCACTAAACGTCCTACAGACACGCAGTGGTTATGTTGCTGATCGCAGTTCTCAGATAAATTAAAACTGGTTACTGAATTAACCACAGCGCTCCCGAGCGACACATTTTTCCTAATGAAATGATTAATTATTAGTACTTTTAAGTTTTCTTTTTTTTCTTAAAAAAAGTGTTGTATTTTATTACTTAAAAGAAGCATGAATTTTATACGGACCAAAAAAGGTCTATCCATTTAGAAATGTAGATCCTCTTCATAAATATACATGGATACGCCTCTGAATACTATTACTAATATACTATAAAAGTACCCTCGTATAACATCAAAATCGCGATTATAAAAACTGATACAGTTTCACGCGTTTTATTGTTATTAATATTTAAGTTTAAAAGACAATGTAAAAGACTTTAAAAATTTGCGGAGTGCGGAAAACATTTAATAATTAAAATAATAATTATATATATAAATGTTTGTAAATCCAGTAGGTTGCCTAATTCGAATTAGACAAACTACAAATAATGTATTTAGTTAAAATAAGTTCAGTAAATGTATATATCAAATAAGTTGTTACAATTTTAAATATTAACAAGGTACAAGAAATTATCGTAAAGCGCAAGAATGAAATAGCAAATAGGTTACGCTAGTGGAATAGAGATACCACGTCCTAAATTAGTATATAGAGAGCGACGCAAGAACGCTTAGGATATAGAGAATAGAGAGTTCAGCCACAGCTGTCATCGAGTGCACACGTGTTCGTTGGCAGTTTGTGCTGTACGTTACGCCCCTTCTACTTGTAACAGTGAGTCGGGTGCAGTACAAGAAAACTATTCAATCTATCATTGCGAATTAGTCATGACTTACCTAAAGGAATCCGTAGAGCTAGCAAAGCACGAACTCCAAGAGATCATGGACGCGTACGTGCGAAATAAAGAAGAGGCGGCGTGTTACCTTGCCAAATGCATTGATGGCACCCAACAAAGGCTAACGAAGATGTTCGAGAAAAGTACCGCAACCGCAGCGGCAGCCGCCGATGCCAAAGTGATTATCGAAGCGAGCATGAAGTACTCGTCAGGAGAAGACAGCGAAGGTGAATACACCGAAGTCAAACGACGACAAGCGAAGAGGAAGTCGGCACCTATCCCAGCCACTGCAGAGCATGCACCTAAGGTACAGGTCCAAAACCGATTCGACGCCATCTCCGAAGTGGCAGAAAACGCAGCGCCTACATCGTCAACAGCAGGCAGCAACAAGATGCCACCAATAGTCCTGAGGTCAAAGGACAAATGGCCCCAATTAGCTAAGGAGATGGTAAACAAGAACCTCAGATACACTGAGGCCACCGAAAGCACCAGGTGACTTCCGGAGCATAACACAGCTCCTCGATGAGAGGAAGAAGATCTACCACACCTACCTCCTTAACCAGGAAAGCCCCTCCGTGTAGTAATTCGTAGACTACCGGAGGCCTTTTCAGACGAGGACATCAAGGAAGACCTCATGCGCAAGAATATTCCTGTGATCACGGTAAAAAGGATGAAGAAAGGAGCCGAAAAAGTCCCGATGCCCCTCAACTACATCGAGGTGACTAGGTCCACAGCGGGAAAGCACGTATACAACCTCGCGAACGTGCTGGGGTTGAAAATATCAATGGAAAGTCCCTGGAAAAGGCGGCGTGGCACAATTCAATGCCACCGCTGCCAAAAATTCGGCCACACACAGCCGCGCTGTCGAGCCGAGTCAAAGTGTGTAAAGTGAGGTGAAGGTCACGGCACCCACGAGTGCGTCAAAGTGCGGGAAGTGCGCGCGAAGTGCGCGCGAAGTGCGCCAATTGCGCTGAACCGCACATCACAAATTACAAAGGCTGTAAGTTTTTCCCTAAAAGGGAAGGAGAACAAGGTTTGACGTATCCTACGCCAGCACAGCACGAGACAGGCCCGCGGTGGTACAAGAAACCGCAAGCCCGCCCCTCTTCAACATCGATGGGGAAAAAGCCGTAAAAGCTATCACCATCATAGCCGACGCCACAAAAGACGCCGGGGAAGGAGACGCCAGGTTACTGGCGCGGTTACCAGACATCCTGGAGGTGTTTGGTAAAACTGCAAACAGAAGGAGCCAAGAGGACGCCGCCTAGGCGGTAACTAAAAACAACATCAAGGAAACTTTCCGACGGAGGTAGGAATAATTTCCGGGAACTCCGACATCATTCAAAAAATGGTCAAACGGTCATGGCTTAGGATATACTTCGGCTTCAACCGCGAAGCCGAGAACTACTATTCTGACCAACTATCTCTAAGTCGGCACATTCCGACTCCTAGCGCGGTGCCGTAAACATCGAGCTACATTCTCATGGCGGGGCTCGCTTAATAAATCAACCTTTGATTTAAAATATATAACCGAGCCGACAAACCTAGTTTTCGCTTGGAAGTTGTTCAATCTTTCCGCTGTCGTCGACTGCGCTTTATTGCTTGGGCAACGGGAGTCGTCGCCGAGGGTTAATCATGATCCTTCAGTTAAACAGTTGCTTGGGCAATAAGATAAGTGAAGTATCCTGAAAATCATCGTCTAAATTTCGTCGCCGCGGTTATACGTACGACTCGTGGTGGAATCCGACAGACCCGCATAAAGGATTCGTAAACGCCGCCTTTCATTGTTCGTGCCATAAGAGCTGGCGTTACGAAGTATACAGACCGCAAAAGATATATGTGACAGGAGCGCATTGATACGAAATCCGTTATTAGATAATTTTCAAAAGCAATCTAGCATTTGTTTAAGGCCTGTAGAAATTTATTACACTTGGTTGAAAGCCTTTTTATGAAAAGTGCTAATTAATTAATTTCATCGATACTAATTCAATAGTATCATCCGTCCGTTGCTAAAATTAACACTAGCGGAAACGAACCGATTGCAATCAACAATAATGAAATACATTCAATGATTGAGCTTTACGAATTAAAATTCAATATTTAATCGTCTTTGTTGTTGACGCGAAAGAATAGTTAAACGATCATTTCATTTAGTTCACTTTGTATATATTTGCTTTAGTATTAGACAACGTTTACATAATTATTTTGAATCTTTCGTTATTATTTTGTACATCTATTTTGAACCTTTCATACTCATTTTGTGCATTATTTTTATTTGTAATTAATCATCCAGATATTTTTATTTGTAATATACAAGTTATGAAGGTTTATTGCCTTATTATTTATCAACTAATTTAGCTAGGTATGAACAACCTAGTCCCTCTTCAAAAGAAAAAACCTGACCTCACGACTACTGCCTGGAAAAGCAAAATATAAATAATTTTCCCCTCTGTCCGTAATTATAGAAAACCCTGACGTCACAATGCTATTATTATACCTGCATAATAATAGTTGTTTACATATCTTAGTAGTGCGCATAAGAAGGCCTTTAAAACACGCCGTGTTTCCATAGCTATACTTACACGTTACTATCGACATGGTACTAGTGAAGATACAATGTTTTAAATAAAAAGTGATTTTAATGTTTAATCTCATTCCTATTATTTCGCAAATAATTATATAGGTATAATAAAAAGTGGTGCATGATACACGTGCATAAGTGCCTTTAAAGCACTTGAAACGTTGCGCATCCTTTAAAGGCTAACTTAGACACTTGTGCCATAATATACTATTAATCGTTTTTAGTTTTTAAATCTAGATAAATTATATATTTAGATTCCACATCGCTTCCATTGTTCCAGCGTCTTTTTGCAATTGAGCCCTTTTAATTTTTCTTAGTGATGTTTAAGTTGCCAGAAATAGTCAAACGGTAAATAATCAAGAGATCTAGTCGCGTCTTGCTTACTTCCAAAGTTTAATGTATCCGTTACAAATATTTTATAAATTACTATTAAATTTTGACATTTATTGTAATTTCAAAATTTTAATTGTTTCATAAAATAAAGGAATTTATTAACACCATCTGCTATGTTGAAACGTCTTAAAATCGAATCGATTACATTAAAATGTCATACATATTAAAATAAGAAACTATAAATATTCAATATTTTTAAGTTAAATAAATTAATAAATTAAGATGGATTGTTATAAAGAAAGCAATAATCATAAATTAAAAAATTTTTACGTTTGTATTCTAGACGTGAAAGCAATTTTACAAGGGAAACATTGATTATTCCGAATTGTATACAAATATGTGATCGTAAAAGAGTTCAATACCATAATTGATTTTACAATTATCAGACGTAAAGAATGTTTGATAATTTATTATTTAATATTTTCTGTTTACATGCCAAGTGTTTATATTGCAAAATTATTGATCCCAGTGAATCATAATTTAAAGATCAGGATTGTACGATTGTGCAAACTTTATAAATAAGGAAACTGTAAATAATTTGTTCAGTAAATAAAATACTCCAATGTTTGGTATTTTACAAATCGTATCATAATTTGGGCAATGCACTCTATTTATATGTATATTTAGTAAAAATTCGAAATATTTTGAAAACTAACAATTCTAGGTATAGGGAAACTTATAGACCATCGATACAGTTAAAAGATCTATCCAATGAATACATAATATACAGGGTATAACATTTCAAAATTTTGGGTATAGACGTTTTCAAATTAGCCAAATGTTACCTTGAAAGTGAACACCCCGTACAATAAAAGAAGCAGTTTTTAAACACTTTTTTTCAGTAAACGTTGTTTGGTGGTCGCGACTTTTATTGATGTTTTATCAATTAATGTTTGGTTAGTCGAGCGGTATTATTTATTTAAATTCAGTTTACGGGGTCAACGACCGCTAACCTCACTTTGTGGTAACCTGTCCTTTGTGTACGGACAACCTTGAATAATCGTTTACCTGTTACAATTTTTCGTATCTCTAATTTCAGCTCTTATCTCTTGAACAAATAACACCAATTGCAAACAAATATTTATTAAAATGAATTAA
>JAHWXV010215240.1:0-10953 GCA_024586415.1 Phrixothrix hirtus | reverse complement strand
TATATATATATATATATATATATATATATATATATATATGTTACACTTAAAGATTGAAAACGCTCAGTGAGCGAAAAAAATAACCACTCCGCGTTGTGGCTGATGTTAAGCAACCAAACACCGAAATGAGATAAGTTTTCGCATTGTGGCCGACCACTACGCGTTTTGGATCATTTAAAGCGGTCACGAACCGATTCGTAAGTAAAATAGATAGACACAACTGAGAATTAAAAAATATGACATTTGCATTTGTTTATTTATTAAATGATAAAAATAGAAGAGGCGTTAAAGTTGAAAAATTTATTTTACATAAAAAAAAATTATTTATCAAATTGGGAAATTAAAAAATATTATTTAAATTAAAAAATGTCTATATTCTTCAAATTCTTTTATTAATTAGGTTCAAAATGTACAAAATGCAATGAAAGTTATCACTTTTCAAAATAGAGACATCTTTGTTATTATTCTTTATTAATAACTTAGAACTCGATGAAGCGATTCCTCATCGTATTAGATCGCTAACTGAATTTTTATGTTCATACTGGTCTCATCGCAATTCGCAATATTATGCTTTACTTACTGTAAAACAGTTTGTGAGTTGTATCAATTGTTTAAATATGAAGGAGTTGTTTAATGAAAAAATAAAAATTATTGTTGATGACAGCAACGACCGAAGTGATTACTTTACGAGGGAACGTTATAATGAAGTGAGAGAGGCAAAACATTTGAAAAACAGTAAAATGCCACTATCATCCAAACAATGTAGAAGGCTGTAAAGATATGATATCGTAACAGCGTTAATGAGTCTGTTTTGTATCAATTGGGACCTAAAGAAGGGACGCTGGATCGTCTTTATAGTCGTAACGAGTTCGCGTTAGCTGATTCGCAATTTATTGACCTATTGGATGTGCTCGATCTTAAATTTAAAAAAACCTTCAGTACTTTGCTCTGGGTCAAAATAAGGATTTGTTACGTGTCATTGCAAGTGTTATTGTAATACCAAAAAGTGCAATTGTCAATCAAAAGTGGTGTTGTACAATTCAAAGTACCACAATGACAGTTCCTGTAAAAATAAATGATTCATTTATCTTTTCTAACATCTGCTAGGGCGGTTAGCATTTTACACTATTTGAATTTATTGAAAGCGGGGTTTGAGTTTAGATTATATTTTTTAATTTGCATACTTTTTTGTAATTTTTTAATTTGATATACAAGTTTGAATGCAAGATGCGTTCCCTAATTTTAACACGTCTTTGTATTTCTTTAATTTAATAAATAAACAAGTGCGAATGTTATATTTTTTAATTTTCAGTTATATCTATCTATTTTACGTATAGATCGTTTCGTGATCATTTTAAATTATACAAAACGCGCAGTGGTCGTTGTTTCAATGCACACAACGCATTTTGGTCGGCCACAAAGCGAAAACTTATCTCATTTCGGTGTTTTGTCGTTCAACATCAGCCACAACGCGGAGTGGCTGTTTTTTCGCTTACTAAGCGTATTCGGTCTTTATATGTAACTTAAGTATATATATATATGTATGTATCTTAATGTTAATGTTAATGGAATTAATGCAGAAGATTATTTAACTAAGAAAAAATTTTAATATTGTGGTAAGAGTAGCAAATCATAAATACATATTATGTATTTACTATCACTATATTACATAAAAATGATATGAAATGTATAGATTGTTTAACAGCTTGTATGTTTATATTTCTAATAATAATAATAAGAAGATTAGCAATGACTTGTGTGATGAGGCATGTCCTATATCAGATTACCAGCTTAAATGAATCATTCTTTCTCAACTTTTATAGTTCCCATATAAATTCATAAATGAAAATCAAGTTAAATAAAGTACAAGAAGAAATCACAAGTAAGTTACCAGAAGAAATGTTACTAGTTAAATCAAATAAAAATAAACTATAAGAAAAAATTTAAGCTATAACAGAAAAGTTGATGGGTAGCCAAGAAATATGACCTTTAGTAGAAGTTTATTCTCCTGACCATGGGCAAATAAGTCAGGATTCCAGAGCTCGAAATATTCTCGACTTATTATACAAAACAAGAAGTAAATACGCAAAAAACAGTAAAAAAGCCCACGTATGATGGTAAAATACCATAGACCAACTATTGTAAGTAATTTATGATAATCACTAAAGCTAAAAAGCGGAATATGGGAAAAAGGCAATCGCGTTGATATCCGCTTCACGCTCTAGATATTTTGCGAACTGTGCCAAACAACCTACAAAATAATTTTGATTACCTGGTTTCGAGATTACAAATGCATTACGGAGGTAAACACCTGCATCATGTTACTATGTCGAATTAAGGAACAAAAGTTAAAAGTTGGTAGAAACCTTTATGAAATGGAAGCCGGAATTACATGATTAGTTATGTTAGCATATTCGACGGCCTCGAAAAACCTGGGATACAAACGTTTATTGATGATCTTTGAGCTTCAACAACACAGAAGACCGCATGACTAGTCCACCGGAAAGATCTTACTGATGAATTGACTCATACCTTAGAATCTGAAGTGACTAAACAAGTATCTAAGAGATATACTCGCGGAAGGGCTATGGGAGAAACGTAGAATCACATTGAGATCCTGGAAGGAACAATTTTATGAATACTTAAGACACAAAGACTAACTTGATGAAAACTACGATGTTGAAAATGTGGACAAGTTGAAATAAATTACACAGACTTAAGTAATAGCCCCATCGATAATAAAGACCATCAAGAACATTATGCCGGAAGGAACCACTGTAATGATAATGCTTTGTCGAGAAGACCTTGTCTCGAGGACTAAACAACAAAAATTGACGAGATGAGGCAAGATCAAGAAAACTGTAGATTTGAAGTAATTTCTGAAATCAAAGAACCATGATCGAAGACCTGTATGGGAAGAAGTAGTCCAATTTAGCAGCGTTGTTAAAGCATACAGGGGTCAATAAGATCTTTGTAAATCCAGTGTCTTCTGAAGAGAGCCCTGAAGAATGAATATGAAACTGAGAAACAAACGCAGTTAATAATACCAAAAAATCAGGGCTACTACTCTTCATCTGCGTTCAGATGGAAAAATTATCATTTGAAGATTTCATGGCATCCTTTTCAGGTTTCTATAAAGCGCGATTCGGCATTACCACTGAATAATACATAAATCTTTTAGATGTATCAGAAGTATATCCGTTGGCTTATTGTAATGTAAAAGATCTATCAATACCTCGTTGTATTCCTCCTGAATTTAAAAGGCGTAGGAGATACTTCAGGTGCTGTAAATTGGAAAGGCGTGCCATCTACGGCGCCGTCGCCTTCAGAGTACGCGAAACATCTGCTACCTCATTATAAAAGTGTGGTCACATCACAATTGACTGCCACATTTATAAGAACATGGGTTGCAAGAAGGGTTCGCAATGTAACCATCGCCATGGATCCTTTAACCCGACACGCGAAGTAGAAGCATTTAGGAATGTTGTAAATGAGTCACTGTTGAGTAATATATGACGTATACTTCAGGTTATTGTTTTGCTCAAAATAATATACCCGAGGCTTGTAGTTTTATAGCGGAAGCTTCTACATTTTGATTTAAAAATTCAGATATCTCATTTTAATTACAATCCCATCAATTAGCTCTAGATTTTCTGTCTCACTAGCACCCATAAAAATTCAAAAGAGGATTGAACGACCGCCGTGTTTTATATTGTTACATATTTTTTGTTTTAAATTATTTTTTGTTTGAATTCTGTCCCTGACTGTCTCAATACACATCCAAAGCAAACAAGTTTAATTTTGATTAATCACAAAAGATTACGCTTTTCCAAAACCCTTGTGGTTGATTAATATACAGTTTTACAAACTGTAAGTGTTTGACATAGTTTGCTTCTGTATGCACGGCTTTTAGCGGAAAATTTAACCATTGTAGCTATCCTGACGTAATACATGGCGAATGGTATCATATGATGCGTTACGCCCTATTCTTGCATAATTTCGGCACACCTTTGAGTTAACTGAGAATATGTTATTTGTCACGAGTACCTTGGTTGTTCTGCAAAGACCCTTCGTATTTAAATTTTTTAACAATATTTTCTTTGTATTGTATTTAGCCCATATTCCCAAGAGATTTTCCATCACAAAGGAAGGCGAAAAACCAAAAATTATCCAATTATTCATAGAGATGAAGGACTATTAATAGCCCCAAGTGAAATTTTGGGCTAAACAGTTTAAATGGGGTGGAGAGCTTTTATGGCTGTTATCAAATCTGGAACTACTGTTTTAAAAGCTTGCATGATGATTTAGGCATGAGAAAGGTACTCGCACATTGGTTTCCTAAACTACTTACACTAGAACAAAAGCTTACGGGATAAAAAACTTGTCAAAGAAATTTAATTGCTCTACAAGATGGTGGTAAATATGCAGGGTGCACCAAAATAAATCTACAGGATACGACAAAATAAATATACAGGGCGCATCAAAATAAATACACAATAAATTGAAAAGATTATGCTAAACCGTGTTAGGTTAGATCAAATTAGAAAATTTTAGGATGAGTTTTTGGGGGTGCCCGCACCCAAGTTGAAAATCTATCTAACTATGTAGGCAATATGAATAGTGATAGTACATATGTTACTAAAATTATTAACATCTTTAAATGCTACAATGATGAAAATACCTAATGCTAAGATGTATAAATAATAGAAAACCCAAGACGGGCGACAATGTCGATGTGGTAGGTGACAATGTCGTATGCCGCTCCTGAAACAGTAGTGTCATCGACTGCATAGTAACAATATATAGGTTTTTACGCTAAAATGAGTTTTTCAGACTTTGAAGAAGAAAAATTAATCGATATTTGTCTAGATATGCAATTATTTATGAAGTATGTCACACTGATTATCGGAATGCCATAACCAAAGAGAATGTTTGGAAAACTATAGGAAATAAAAATTGTAAGTGCGCATTTATTTTCATATGAATTTGAAATAAAAAACTCATATCCAAATTTGAAGAGGCACACTTTTTAAGGTTTGTATTTATATTTGCATGTGAGGATTGTAAGAAAAAATGGAAAAATATCGGAGATGTATATTATAGATTTAAAAAAGCGAATACATTAGGAACTGGTTCAGCTGCTCAAAAAAAGCGCAAGAAACATCAACAATTGTTATTTCTTGATAGCGTTTCTTTGCATAGATCTGGAAGTTCTAGTATTCCAACATTGCCACATCATAAACAAGCATTTGATCAGGTTATGGAGTTGATTTCCAAAATTGAAAATTACTTAAATAACTGCAACAAATGGCATCATCGTTATTTGAATTAATAAGCGAAGATGATAACAACAGAGAAGATTCAAACTGTGATATAGTTGGTGGTTTGCAAACAAGACGTGGAACATATGATAAGTACAAGTACAATCGGATTTCTAAGAAACGAAAAACTATAAAAAGGGAGAAGAAAGGCGGCAGCAAGTTATTCAAAAGAGTTAACAATAAAAATATTGAATATAAATATTGGGATAATGTTCACGAATTAATAGGGAAATTACGTATACTATGTGCTGAAAAGCGAGCCGGAAACACCGGAGTTGATAATCCGATCGTTGCAAACATCGAAGAGTTAGCCGAAACTGGATACATAAAGATGCTTGAAACCGATGCTTTCCTAAAAAAACATATAAATCAATTATGCAAGGCTTGTTTCAGTGTTTATTATTTTATAATCCGTATGGTATGTAAATGTAATAATTGTTTAATAAATTTTGTTTCACTATTCAATATTTTAATAACAAACTCCATTTGGTGTTTGTATACAATAGATATAAAATGTAATATATTTTATTTGAAATAAGCTGTACAATTGTATGAAATTTAACTTTATAAGGTATCCTTTTCATTTACTCTTGTTTACTTTCACTCGCAACTTTGGAGAATATGCTTTTCAACAGCTTAATTATTTGTTTGTGTGTCTCTTCAATTAATTTTTGACATGCAGTTTGTTTTGTAGCAACATCCCGTATTTGCGTTTGGCCGCTGCTTGGGCTTGAATTAGTCTCAGATTTACTTTCTATCCTTTTTACTCATCAAATCAAGTTATATACTGTACTTTTCGAATTGCGATTATACAGTTTTCTAAGATTTTAATTGCTGCTAATTATTTACCTACATTCCTCACCTATTTTAATGAATTTTACAGTAATTTTCATAGGAAGTGATAAAATTATATATGAGAGTTGCTAAAAATTACTAATGATTGATAAACATGATTTTAGTATGAGAGTTGCATTATGAAAATTGGATAGTTGTTTGTTAATGTTTTAATAAAATATGATGAAATAATTGAATTGATGTATAATTGTTATTTTCGAATGTATAAATATTTTGTAATTATTAAACACTTTTTGTCGTAATAAGTTACGTAAATAAAAGAAAATTAATATAAATATTTTTCTTATTTACAAATAAAGCAAGTAATTATTTTCAAAATTATGAAATTATAGAAATTAAAAATGTTTTCTAAAACAGAGTTACATTTCAACATACGTTATTAATTTCAAACAATATTTGAAACAAAGCATTAATGTTTTTGTTTTTTACCTCACGTTACAAATAAGTTTCTAATAAATTGTTAAAAAGATAGAAATCGATAAATTTGCTAAACAAATGTGAAAAGGCAAGTTCGTGAAATATTTCTTCAATAAGATGTATTAAAAGGAAACTTTTAACAGAAAGTTGAAAGTCAATCAGCTCTAAAATTTACATAATAATTATATATGTCAGTGGTTAAAGTAAATTACGCTCATCAGGGTGACTCGTTGTTAATAACCTTCTATCATTTTCACAAATTCAGATAGTCGAACAATTTTAAATTTTAAATATTTACAAAAGTTAAGCGGTCCCCTTAAATTTAAAAATAAAATTTGTAAAAGTTTATTAATACCTGAATATATTTTGCATACTTGGCTGATTGTCACCACAAATAAAAAATATGTTGATGTCCTAAGGAACATTTTCTATCTTTAAAAAGTTTGTAAAATAAATTAAAATGCAAAAGAATTCTAATTATTTTCTATGAATTTACAGTTTTACTCCAAACCGTTGCAATAGTTGTAAATCCTAATAAACAAACAATCAAAATTGAAACTGAATTGAGTATCGGTCCCTCTAACTTGGTATATTTTAAAAAAAATTCTAGATTTTGAACAATAAATTAATTTCAATAAAATTAGAATGCAAATAATATTAATTTCAAAGCAATTAGGGTTTTCCGTGGTAATTCTGATGTAGTAAATATCCATGTATAATTTGTAAAATAAATTTGGTAGTATTGTATGTATATTTTGCAAATTGAAATTAAAATATTGCGATCTGCACAATGATTAAAATTCTTTTTATGTATTAATTGCAACGAAAAGATATATACAAAATTTTCTGACTACAAAGATACTAATTGCCGACGTTGAAAAATCATTTCTCTAATTTAATAACAATTAAGGGTGTTTTACATTTTCGGGCCATAAAATTATGAAAGACTGTGAATCCATTTCATATTTAAAAACTACACACTTTGGTGACAAACAAAAATTTTATATGAAATATGGATATACCCCTCCCACCATACCATACTTCCAGTACCTAGGATTTTATGACCCAGAAGGATTGACCACCCTCACAAAGAAGATCGTGGGGTAATAAAATATTAGTTTTGATTTGTAAAACTTAATATAAAAATTGAATTGCGTTGATTTAATTAATCATACAAAACTAAATATCATGCTTAAAATCCTTATGACTTTCTGACTCCAATAATATTGAACACAATATATAAAGTACCTAGGAATAGGTGTACTGTACTAAATATCAATTGTTCTATTACTAATTATATTTATTAAACTTTGTATAGGTTCACACATTACACATAATTGCTATTTATTTATAAACCTATTTCATTAAGCCGACTTATGTTAGATGCAAAAATACTCGAAGACATAATTTTAGAGAATGTTGAACAGAGCAATTATATTTTTTCATATCTAATTTATAATATAAAAATTACAATTATTAATACCAGGAAGTACTATTTATACGGATATGTGGCGTAAGTATAATAATGTGGGACGATTGGGATATACAGGGTTAGTAAAAAATAATGTAACAATTAGATCCATGGCGAAACTATTAGAATTAGCACTGTAAAAACTTATGTGGGGTATATTAGATCATTTTTTCGGCAATTTTTATTTTTGGCAATTTTTCGATTTAATTAGCCAATTTCGTGTAATTCATAATAATTTTTGATTTTTAAATGGCACGATATTAGTTATAATTTTTTTGAAATCTAAATAAAATTATGTGTTTGGTAGTAAAGAAAAATATTTAGTTAGTTAATTAATGTCGCAATAAAAAATTAATAAAGTTTGTAGATTCCACTATTTTGACGGGTGCTTTTGAAGTCTGAGAATACACCAAATAGGTGAAACACAAAATTATTCAAAAAGCGAATACATTTAACCTAAGGATATATTACATTGTCATTCAAATTGTCACTTAACTGAAATAAGAATGTACACACTAAACAAAATTCCACGTTTCTTGAGTTACCTCAGAAACGAGGTTTTTAAAACCTTCTACAGTTTCTTTTGGAGTTGAGAACCTTTGTCCTTTAATTTAGGAAATAGAAAGGAGTCACGCAGTGTCAGATTGGACCTTGTGTTGTATGTTCAATTAATTTGACTTCCGAGATCTTTCAAAATTGCGTTGCTTGAAGCGCTGTATGGCTTGAAGCATTGTCGTGGTACATGATAATCTCATTTCTAGGACTTTTTGAAAACTACGTGCTGCAGTAACCGTGAATTTTCAAGCAATACAATTTCAATTGGTCCAGATTTGGAGAAAAAATGCGCTACCATCTTTTCCCCTATAGCTCAAGATTTCTTAACTTTAAAACTTTAAGGGGATTAAGGCCACTAGGAAACGCCAATTAAGTTGATTGCCGATTTGTTTCAGGTTCAAAGGAATATATATAACCTGCGGCACCAGTAATGGTGTTGTAAACTGCTTTAGATCTACATCCATCCTATTTCTTTAGAATTGTTTTGCAGCATTTGATACGGTGTAGCTTTTGCGTATTTGTTAAATGATGAAGTATCCAGCGAAAACGGATTTTTGTTACATCTAAATTACCTTTTATTTATCCTTTGTCACTTTGCCGGTCTAGATAGGTAAAGACTAATTTTTTGTTGAATTAAAAAATTAAAATTTTATGAAATTATACAGAGGTCCAAAGGACGTGCACATTAAAATAAACGTGTCTGTAAACAATACTTTAGTTGAAATGGTTCTATTGGCTACAGCAAGTATTAATTGCAACTAACCTAGCTGCCATTGTGATCTGTATTAGTCACATGATGTCTGTAGCATTATTTTTTATTGCTTGGTAAACCTGTCGATTTCTCAAGAGCAACGAATTTTCATTGTTGAACATTATTTTTTTGGTTATTCTTATGAACGTATTGTAGACGAATTTCGTAGGAAACATTAAGAGGCGTCAGTGCCGAGCAGTTCGATCATAACAAGATTGATCGCCCGTTTTCTAGAATGCGCATCAATCGTAGACAAGAAGAGAACCGGGAGATCGATTATTTTGACAGGTGCTAAACTGACTGAGATTAAGAATATGATAAAGTACTCGCTTTCAACATGCTTAAGGAGACTACCAGCGTACTCTCACATTTCGTACGGAAGTGTTCAGAGAGTGATGAAGCGTTTACACATTCATGCATATCATGTTCACAGTGTTCAGAAACAAAAGGAGTTAGATAAATAGATGTGCGTAGTGTAGTGTACCTGTTTCAGTCACTGACAACCATGGAATTTCAGAGCTTGGCAGTGTTTTCTTTATTGATGAGGCGTGGTTTTACCTTAGTGACTATGTAAACAGCTAAAACACTAGAATTTGGTTAGCTGAAAACTAACATGTGTTACATGAAAACCACATACACTGTCAAAAAAAATGGGGATGTGGTGTGCCGTATCGCATCATTGAATAGTGGGTCCCATTTCTTTAACACTGTGGTGAACAGTGCGTGACTTTTAAATATATTAGTAGTATAAATACCTTTGGGTGCCTAAAACTAAAGTAACAAAATAAAGAAATAGACCGTTCCTCAACTGACATTTTCAATAGTTTTGGAATTACTTTACTTGTATAAAATATTTTTAGGTTTTGTATCATATCTTTATAAAAGGAGCAGTTTTTCTTGATTTCATCTACCATCTATTCCTAATGGTATCCATACAATAAAATAGCATTTTTATTAGTTATTCCTAATTGCCCTTGAATTTGATAAAAATAATTGTGGATTACATTTTGTTTCCACATTCCATCTACATTTATTAAAAAGTCTTTGTTTTTGTACTAGGAATCCTCCTCTGCTGCTAATTTTGCTCCCTAATATGGACATTTAATTTTGAATAATTTGTTATCATTAATTATTCCATCGGCACCAAAATATGGCTCTTCTTCAAAAACAAAAAGACCTAATTCATGCACTGTTTTTGAAACTTCTTTTAAACCTCACTTGACAAAATCTTCGCGTTCTGTTCCCTATCTAACTACCGGTGAATTAATTGCTATAAGATTTAGCAATCTATCATAGGGTTTTTGTAGGATTTGTAGATGGTTTTAATTTACAAATATTGGATTTCATGATGTTTTGTATTTCTTATTCCTTATTTTATTTAAAAATACATCCTGTTTTTCATTAAAATTTTTAATATTCGGGTAAGCTTCATTTAATATTTTGCCACAATCACTAACAGCACCATAAATGGGTATGGGTTTTTATTTCTTAAGAAACCATTTTTTTTCGTAATGCTTGTTTTTCTCTGCTATTTTTCAATTGTTTTAAGAATTCTTTCGTTTGATTACCTGGACCTCTATTTG
>JAHWXV010215151.1:0-19789 GCA_024586415.1 Phrixothrix hirtus | reverse complement strand
ATGAGCCCCACAGGGCGAAACCATTGGTCTGCTGGTGCTGCTCACGCTGTTTGGAAATGCAAACTTTTGAGATTTTAACTTACTTAGTTAGGTTAGAAATGCTCTTGGTGAGAAACCTTAGAATTGTTCGTGATACAATCGGCTTTTCACCCGGGCAAAATAATTTCAAAATTCGTGCCATTACTATTAGGAGGAATCTACTTATTTATTTCATATATATATATATATATATATTGCGGAAAATCGGCGTTGGAATAGGCTGAGTTCAATATATTAAATTTTTATTAACTTGAATGTAAAATAATTTGTATTTTGCCCCACGTTGGATATCAAATATATGTTTGTAAATCGAGTTTAAATCCTCGATTCCAGTTTATAAAATATTATTTACACTTCTTCTTGTGTTTATCTGTTTATCCCACCGTTGGGTGCCAAATATTGGTGGTAGATCCCTTCTGATAGAGATGAATCCAATTTATTAAATTTGTTTTGTTAATGTTTACTAAGTTGTCTATATTTCGTTGATATAGATCTCGTATTAATTTAATCTATTTGAGTTGCCTACCTTTTGCTTGTATGTTGATACAACTTATTATCAAATTGCAACCCATCTTACATCAAACAGTCATTAAACACGCCATACACCTTACCTTGTATGAGTATCGACACGTTATAAATGGTTAAACTTGACCTACACATAAAGAAAATTAGAATCCAAAATAGTTGTCAAATGTGCAAATTCCTGAAATAAATTAGTCTCCTAAAATATTATTACACTACTGATTAAAATTCAAAAATAGTTAAAATAAAAAGTTATTAAAATTTGCTTTTAAAACTATAATAAAAAGAAAACACCTATGATGTACAAAAATTAAATCCATTAAATGAATATTGTTTCGTAACCTCGGATTTTAAATATCTAAGTTATGATCTTGAGGTAACTTAGTAAAAATCAGTTATTTATTATTAATTGACAAAAAAAGTTAAAGTTATGGTTGAAATTCAAGCAAAAATGGTGTAAACTAATTCCTTAAATATAAACAATTTAAATCAAATTATTTTTTTACAATTTGCAAATATTCAAACTAATAGTTTCGACCGGCCTTGTATATCGGCACGTTCTCTACACCACTATCTTCTATGTTTCTTCGGCAAATGAATGTCTCCGAGTGAGTCTTCCTGTTAGTCACTGTTTTTTCCAGCGTAACTCGTAACGTGTTACTTTAACTTCAACTAACATTGTTTGTAAATTTAATGTTTGTTTTAACTTTTATTTTTCAAAGTTCTTAGTTTTTATAATTTTCAATAATGATTATTCATAGGCTGCCAGCCATTAAAATGCAGGTTCGTTATACTCAATTTATTTATTTTAAATTAACGATAATTTCCTTTACTTGGTTAGGTTCTCCAATTTCCAACACACTTTTCACAATTATCCAACAAAACGTGGACTGTATTCAACTTGATGTAAAATTATTGAGATGAAATTGAATTAACTTCATAAATTTATACAGGTAAATAATTTTTAATTTACTCAAATCACTTTTTCACATTTCTTCTTTAAATTTATTTTCGTTGCTTTTCACTTTTGTTTAAATAATTTATTTTGTTAAAAATTGTTATAATTATAATTCTTTATCGTAGAGTTTTATGTAATTAATTATTTTAATTTTGTTTCAGTACAATTTTATCACCTTTAATCAAGTTGATTAAAACAGCTGAATAACTAAGAAAACTAAGATGCAAGCTAAAATCCTAGCAAAAGTGATGAATTTGCATATTTTTAAACAAAGAAAATTACTTATTTTGGATATTTTTAATTAATGCAAGATTTAATTTCTAATTTAGTGGTTCCATAATGCTTTAAATATCATCATGAAGCTATCTTGAAAGCATCAATCAATATTTTTGGGGTTGAAAAATTGATAGTTCGAAGCTACACTAAATTTGAAAATTACAGTTTTATAAAATATTAAAAATTTCAACTAAATGGCTGGAAAATATCACCAAGTTGTTCTATGCATCTTCATTATAACAAGTACGATTTTAATATTTAAGGAAAAATTACTTCTTGGACGTAAACCGCACTCAAAGATTCGCTTACTTCATTTTAACAATTGAGTATTTTCACATATAATTATTCCTTTGTTCTTATTGTATTGATTATTTAAATTTATTATTTATATGTTGGCATATGCATAAATTAATTCAACATACTTAATTTATAAAGACTTGGTAGTTAACTTCAAATATTTATTTTACGTATTAATTAATGCAAATGCCTAAATCTGTTATTGGCATATATTTACTAACATCTTATTCTAAATATTACTTATACTAACATTGCTTTACAATTCTTTATTTTAAAATTTGAATCAAAATTTTGAATGTGATTCTGAACATTTCCCGTAAATTGTTATATTTTCAAAATTATTATTTTACTTTAGACAAATTGCATCTTTTGGCAATACTATCACCTAAATACATCAATTATTTCAAATTATTTCGTATTTATGCCACTTTATATACGCTTTATTTTAAAATATAAAGTGACGTACCCATTTTCCGTTCTTTATTCTTACATACGTAGCTTTATCTATCACAGCATATACACTGTGTATATAAATACGTTTGAAAAAATTCCGCGGACACATCAATCTTCTTTTTTAATTTTACATATTTTCTTGTATTTACTGATAATTTTAATGCCATTACTCTTCCAGTAATGACGTCATCATCGTATTTTTTAAACAGAATACCCTTTATGTTTTTCCATTTTTGAATTTTACTTGAAAAAGCATCTTCAAAAATCTATCATTTGTATGATCTAAGGTTGTTAACTTGAGAGATATAAACATTTAAAGGTTAGAAATTTGAGAAAATTTAGTAGCACGATAAAACTAACAATTTTAACAAAAAGCATTAACAATTTCTCTTAATTATTAATTAAACAATGTTGTAGATAATTATAACAAATCCTCAAATTGCAGTCATCTCGATAAATAAACTCTTGTTGAATTTTATTAATGGTTTCTTGTGGAATGTTATTTACCACTGTTGTAATTCTGTGTTGTAGTACGTCAATATTATTGGACTTGCTTCTATAAACCACATTTTTTAGGTAATCCCAGATATCTGGTAATCTCGGGGGCCGCTGAATCTGTCGACGTATAATAATCCACCTTTGTCAGAAAACTCGATCAAGATATCTTCGAACATGTGTTGTTGATACCATAAACTTTCTTGGGCATTTACTGGAATATTTCTACCGGGAAATAGATTTATTAAGGTTTGCATAAATTAATTCGTTAGAAAGTTTAAATATGTTCATCCACTTACATTGCCATAAAAAATATGATTTAATGATTTTGTCTCTAACAATTCTTGATCAAACATAACCTTCTCTAGAGATCAAGTATGAGCTTCTTGCATCCATTTCGGATTTTCTTTAGTCTAGTATCTATAATTTTTCCGATTGACGTTACCTTTCAAAGTGAAAATGAAATCGTCTGAAAAATTATATTTTTTACCAAGGAAGGATCATTATTACACATAGTCATCATTTTTTCGCAAAATTCTCTAATTAGATTTGGATCATCATCACTTAAATTCCTGTACAAGATGTATTTTGAAAGGATGCCACTTTTCATATTTGAGTACTTTGTATACAGTTGCAAAAAGTATATCATGATCCCGACCAATCTGACGAAGACTGCTGTATGGATTACCTTCCATAGAAAGAAAAGCATTTAATTTGGTGTCATTTTCAACAACTGCACTGCCCTTTTTTGGAAAATCTTCTATGGTACCAAATCCTTTAAACTTTTTTCAACTTTTCTTATCGTTGATTGCTTTATATATGGTCTGTATGGATATTTAGTATTAAATAAATTACACACTTCTTCTTATGTACAATTCCTATCGCCATATCCAATCATCATAAGAACTTTCTTTCTTTTACAGATAAACGCATCGTTTATGTGAAAATAAACATTAATAATCAATAGAAACATTAAACGTCACAATAAAATTTTCTGTTATTGACGTTAACATCATTTGAGAAGTAAATTACTTGATCAAAAATGTTATCAAATGATGCTCAAATTTCTAACTCTAAATCATCGTATCTCTTAAATTAACGACTTTAGATCAAACAAATGATACATTTTTGAACTTTTTTCAAGTGCAATTCAAAAAATCGATGATGAAGTCAATTCTGAAGAGCAATGGCGTACGTGCGTACGCGGTGTATGTTTGTGTGTGTATGTGTGAGCGTGCGTGGATGCGTGCGTTCGTGCGTGCGTACGCGCGGGTGTAGGCGCAGGCACAGGAGTTGCCGTGGCAACTGAAGATGGCGCTAGTGCTAGTGCGGCCGCTGGCGCGCGCGCAGTCGAAGGGCGCTGCCACGGATGGGACATGAGCGTGCGTGTGCGTATGTGTGCACACTACGTGATTTTAAAATCTACTGACAAACTTGGATCATTCACGTGGGATAGTTCTAGTTCAGGAAAAAAATGTTCTTTTAAAAATTTCTTGTTGTTTCCAAGAAAATTGCTTTTAAAATAATGCCACAGGATTGTTTGAAATTCGTGAAAAGCAAAACAACTGATCGTATCGTTTTAAGTAAATAAACTATATACACATGACGCAGTTGTTACATCATTCTAGAATAGTAAGTACAGATAAAGCGGGGGTGTTGATTTCATTTATAGTCTCGCTTTCATTTACAATTGTATGTAATGTTAAATTATCAGGATTTTTGTTCTATCGAACGTTTTGGAATAATAGTGCCTATTTCTCATTATCGAAGCGTAATCATTTTTATCTTTGTGTGTTTATTAAAGTAATTATATTTAGTTTTAAGTTTAACATCGAGTTTGTGTAAATAATGGATAGCTTAATTAATATCGAAATAACAGATATTGTTTTACTTTACGGCGAAGCGGGTTGGAATGCTAGAGTAGCTCGTCGTTTGTAGGCTCATCGCTGCGTTAAACAACAGCTTCCGCACTATTATATAACATTTACGCGAATTGTGCAAATATTTTGAATACCTTTTGTAAAAATGTAAGCACTTCAGTTCCTATTGTAATGATATCTCAAATTGTAAGTTGAGAAATGTTAAAGAAAATATTACTTCATTACGAAATGTAATACATTGAGTAGATGCAGTTCAATTGCTTCCATTTTGTGTTTAGAAGGCCTAGATTCAGTGTAATTAAAAATCACACACTTAATAATATAGGAATGTCTTATAAAAATGTAATAACATTTAGAATCTTTAACAAATTTTAAAAACTGAAATGTTCCAAAAATAAATATAACGTTATGTTTTTTCTAACAGTCTGGATATTGTATTTGCTGTAATTAAACGCGGTTAAAGGGAAATGTTACATTTTTGTCTCCAAACGAATAAAACTGTAGGTCATCGATATTAATAACCTATATTGGAATAGGTTAGTGTACACATGTAGTAAAAATACATTGTGTAATTTGATATTAAAATAACGTGTTATTGATTTACGGCATATAGAATTTATCTAGATCTATTTATTTCAAATCACATTCTCTTGTAGTTCTCAAAAGTCGACACCTTCAATTTTTTCTAAAAATTTGTTCTATTTTATGTGATTTTCTTGTTACTAGACGTCGTCAAGCCTCTACAGTACCGTATTAAAGTTTATCGGTGGATTTTAAAATAACCTTGTATATATAAACTAATTCAATAACAAAAGGTTTACCTTCAGATGGTAAACCACTCGACTTATATTTCTATTTGAAATTTTTGAAGGAGTTGGTCTACAAAAGGGGAGGAAACAATAACTACTAAGGGTTTTATTTTAAAAGAAGTCACCAAAAAAACAAAAATCGAGTTTCCTCGGCATGTTTTCAAAAATTATTGTTTCAAGAGCTATTTCAAATATTCCGTTTTAAATGGGACATCCTATAGAATACAATTAAAGGAACATATCATGCATGAAAGTTTAAACCAAAAAATTGAAAGTATTTGTACATATGTATTCTATTCTGCTAATAAAGTGTTTAGAAGTTGGCTTAATAAGGTAGAGAAAATCGAACATAGCATCGCGATAAGACCTCAGGGCATCTGGCCATCGAATTATTACGGACTCTTGTCTTGTTACCTAGTTCAGCATTTTAAGTTAACCAGTAATCGAACCATACAAAATCTGATGTATGAATTTTGAAAGAGTAATAAACTTCAAGATTATAATGTTTTATTGGAAGATACCGCAGTCTTTCAGTTTAAATTAATACATTAATTGCAATATTAAATAGAGGTTAAACTTACACTGAATTTTGAATTTAGTTTTCGAAATGCTTATTAAAATAGAATGTGCTGGAAGTTATGTTATTGAACATATAAACTAGGAATCGAAAACACTCATCAGTACCCCGCTAGCATTAAAACATTGTATAAACAAGAATTATACAATTTTTAGTCATTTTGTAGTCTCCAACAGTTACTAGATCCTTTTATACATAAAAGATATGAATAAACTTCTTAAATTTTGTGTTTAGATATTTAATAGGTTTTAAAAATAGATTTTTGTCATGAAAGGGCTCTCAGTATAGCAAATTGAATTTTTAAAATTTTTAATCGTTAATATAGAAATCTATGGAAGATTTTCCTTGACTAGGGAAGAAGCATTGTCGAAGGCAAGAGGCAATGTTCCACATACTTGCCGCACATTGTAGAAGCTATAGACAAGTATCGTTTTCAGCTAAGAACTGCCGCAGGAGGATTAGACTATCTGAGCTATTAGGATATTGAAGTCAGTTTCATTTTAATCAATTATTTTATGTTAATTACACATACACACGTACACACACACCCATACACATGCACACGCACATGCGAATGCGCATTCGCATGCGCCTATGACCGTGAACACGATCACACGCCTATCCCCGTGCGCAAGCACCTCCACCAGCACAACCCCACACTCGCTCATGCCCACACACGTGCAGATGCACACACATACTAAAAATACAGTTTTACGGCCTGCTAAATTAATAATTTGCCAAACCCACCGGCGAAGCTGGTTCCTGAAGCCAACAGATATTTATTTCATTTTTAAGATTGCTGCATTATACCTCGGAGTCTGTATTTCAGCCGTAAGAATTTACGAATTGTAGTGAGTTGCTCTCAAGGGGGTAATCAGGAGTTAACTCTAAATGTATTTACCAATAACAATTTTCAAGGGCAACTTAACACGTTTATTGCACTCCAAAAAATAAATAATTTAAATTGCAAGTATCCCTCATTTACAGCTTTACATAAATGGCAATAATTAATATACGCATTTTTATACTGACGGCGGCGGTATGAATTATAAGGTTATAAAGATCAGCAATTTATTACAAGATACATAAAGATTAATTGTGAAAGTCTATAATTCAAATACCTAAAGCATTATTAAAATCAGAATTGTTAGAATGTGCAAGTGTTACTAAAAAAGCTTAAGTATCAATCGTAATAAAGCTTTACAAAACAATTTAAGAATATAAATAGTAGACAGAGAAATATATCAGGTAGATAATTTTAAAAATTAGTTACATGAATATAACGACGAAAACTGACAGAAAGCCACACAAATTCCCCCTAATGTAAAAAAAAGATAATTTTATGCACCTGGAATAGGTACGCCTATAAATATAAACAGGAACGGTTCTAACTATAAACGTCTGTGGTTTAATTTAAAATTTGAACTAAGCTAAGCTAATTATAATTACGACTGAACGTTAATAGATCAAGTCATCCTTAATTTACTAAATGTTATATAAACAATAAATAACTAAAGTCTATCGAATATCACGATTTATAAATGAATAAAATAAGGCTAGGTTTGACTGCAGTAGGAACTAGTGCATAATCATCTAAATTAAGTGCAATAATAATACCAAATACAATTAATAACATCGAAACCAAACAAAATTATTCAAGAGTTTTCTATTTACTGTAAAAAATAGCATGCATGTAATATTCTAAATACAATGTATATTTAAAAACATGTGTTATATACATATAATGTAAAACGCAAATGGAACTATTTCCGGTTTTATAAATTGAATATTTAGAAAAACAACGTAATTACTAATTAAATGTTTTATATTTAGCATTAGTACAGCAAATACGTGAATATTTAACATATTATTATGAAGCAAAAGTAATCTGCTTTAGATGGATTATCAGTCAAAGATAAAACAGTGGTTAGAACTACGCTAAGCCTCTTTGATAGTAAAAGACAAAGATCCAAATGACTGACCTAATTCGATAGTGTTTTGTCGATACAGGTACAGGTAAAAAGTGAAGCGAATGCATTAATTAAACGTCTTACGTAGCCATCGGAAACCAGTAGGATACGATAGTGTGATGGCTAAATATTGATAACTGGGTTATAATACATTCGGCGACCAAGAAAATCTTGCGATTATCGAGGACATAATTTAGGTTATAGGTATACCTAAAATGGAAGAAAAAACACGTATATTAGCATGAGTGTTTTAAGGTAGTTCATAACCAAATAGGGACAACTGAAATTTGCTAGATGGCATTGTGTTCCAAAATAAAACTAAGTCGGGTTAAGGCACGTCTGCTTCTTTCCTTTTATATCTGATTGTTGTTTTTACAAAGAAAGCAACAGCTTATATAAAATCTCTTGAAGTAACACATTTTATATTTGAATATTATTTATGAAGCCTGTACAACATTCCTTACGTTATATTGATCATTCACTTCATTTTTATTAAATAAATGAATCAGCTGTTATACTGTAAAAATTATTTTTAATATTTCTGTTCCTATAAATTTATTATTTATTGAGTAATTATAAAACTAAGAATTTATAGTGAAATTTTATTTAGGTAAATTTGTTTTTATTACAAGGTGTGTTTTTAAATAAGTACCGTTTTAAAATAAAAAAAAACAAGTAAACTTTTTTTAACAATTTTATTTTTACATGAAAGCCTGTACCTTGATCTGCGACGACCTTTTGGTTAATTAATTGCTTTATGTTGAAAGACAAATCTTTAACTTGTATGACTTAAGGTTGGCATAAGATATTTTGCGTTGAGCTAATTTCTAGTCCAATAATTGGCCTTCAGCTAGCTTATTTTCAGTCGGAGGTTTATAGGTGAATTCGAGTGTGCTCATTGTTACAGCTAGTAAGAGGGTAAAGATTCGATGGTGTTGTATGGCTACCTTTGAGTGTAGCTGTATATACTATTACTTTTATATGTTTTACTCCTGCTTGTATAACTAGGCGAATTCTAGGTTAGTTGTTCGACTTAAATAAACAAACATGCATTTTATACGTATATTTACAACTATGTACATTACTTTGACATGCAAACCCAGTGTGTTATTGTATGTATTTCAATCGTATGTGTCAGGCAGTTTATATTGGTCGACATTAAGGATATATGGGGATTAGCACTAGGTAATGCGAGTTAGTATTTATGATGTAGCTAGTTAATTCTATGTCGTAGCGTAGAAAGAGGAATTGAAAAACGTTCAAAGACCTTTCCATACTACTTCCAAGGGTACAAACACACATCATCTTTGTCGATTATTCTAGTTATAACTAATGGGGATTGAAAAACGTTCATATCCCATTGTTTATAGCGAAACTCTGATCAGGGGGGGGGTAAAGTCCTAATGTAATCCGGAGGATCACACTAGGTCTAGAAAGTTCTGCAGAAATATCGGTTCAGAAAAACGTTCGTAGACTTGCTCTCTAACAGTACTTCCTAATGAGGGATGACAAGATGTTTATGGATCGGAAGGAACATTATAAAGTCAAGGATTTTGAGAAATAACAATGTTCTGAATTTGCCTACTTGTAATTGCAGTATACTACTCTCATATCGCTTAACTGTAAATTTGTAGATCAGGTTTATGATAATTTAATTAAATGTATAATATGAATGTGTATGCCATCTATGTGCATAGTTGGTTTGTTTACAATTTTAGTTATTACACTTTTATATTTAACATTAACAATTCATTTTATTCTTAAATACTAGATGACCCTAATGGTATTAACGTATTACTTAAATATTTTCAACTTTAAAATTAAATGATTTTTAATTGCATATTTTAAATTGATTTCTTATAATAATTTATTAATTTATTTATTATTAATAAAAGTTTTTTATACTTTAATTTTACTTATTCTATAAATTAATTTCTTATATAAATGACGTGTTACCAAATCTCATCTTTTTAATTAGTTACATGTATCAAGGATTTATATACATAAATTTAGAATATGATCATGTAAATAATCATAACTGGGAACACGTGAAAAATATACTTTTCTACACAATTTCCACCAATATTGAGGCATTTATTGTATAGTACAATCAGCGTTTGAATCTCATCCTCATAGAATTCTGCCGCCTGATTTAACAACCACTGAACGCAGCCGTTTCGACCTCATCATCGTCGTCGTGGCGCTGACCACCCGGATATTTTTTCAAATGCAGAAACAAGTGGTAGTCACTGGGTGCAAGATCGGATGGTGATCAAGTTGTTCCCAGTGAAAAGATGCGATGGGATCTTGAGTTCGAGAAGCTCTGTGTAGACCATTCTTTCACTCATAATATTGTCTCCATACAAATCACTGATCTGACGATGAATGTCGACTGATTTAATGCCTTTAATACTAAGAAAACAAATCACAGCACGTATTTCACTGTTGAAGGAATTCTCGACCAGCGGAGGCATTTTAAATAGTGACAAACACGGTCGAATCTTTTAGTAATGGTGCTTGGGGCTTGCCAATGTAGGTACACAGCGCACTAGCGTGGAAAGCTGCCGCAGCGCTCACGGTGACAGAATTTCAAAATGGTACTTACTTAAAAAACACGCCTCATACATCATCCCTATGGAATAATTGCAGTACAAGCTCGATAGTATGAACACAAAAATCCCAAGGGTCGTTCATATTAACTTAGATGTTCATGATATATACGTAATTTTTAATAAAAAATACGACTTTTAAGATGGAACGTTCATATTTACTATATCAAAAAATACATTATGTAGTTTCTAAAGTTTAGCAAACGTTTTAAAACCAAAATGCAAAACATAATTCCTAAATATTAAAATGTATTATCGAAAGGTCATCGTTATTCATTGCTATTGTACATACAAAAAATTTTGTTCATATTACAGAACTGTTTACAATAACTATTTACATTAGCGAGCTTTCATTGTATTTGTAGAATACCTAAATGCAGCTGTAATTTACAGTAGGACCATAAAGTATTTGAACACATATTTTCAAGATAAAAATAAAATAAGTAACTTATTTTTAAAATTAATTTAGGGGATACATTAAAAATTACACACAATATAAACTTAAGATTAATCATTTATTACACTAAAATTACAAAAAAAGGAAATTAAGAGACCAATAAAGTATGTATTTGCACATATGGTGAAATAAGATTTTCAATAAAAAATAATAACGATATCTACATACATAAAAAATTTGGGGAAGCCCAAGTATTAATTATAAAATTATTTTATATGAACTTCATTTAGTTATAAAAATGTGTGAAAACGTGAAGAACTTCCCATATTCCAGAGATCTCAGATTATGATGTTACATACAAAAAGGGCATTGCAAAGTATTTTCCAAACAATAGTTATTTACTTAGCGAATGGCAGTAGGTATGGGTAGTTACTAGTATGAAATCGGTTGTCCCTTTGGGAGGCATGGCTGTAATATCTAATAATTCTTTTGTACCTTTCAATTCTTTATTAATAACAAATATAACAAAAAACTTTACCAAAATAATAAAGCAATTTTCAAAAATGTATTTATACGTATTCTAAATATTCACAATTTTATTGCAACCAAAAAATCGATTAAAGTAATAATTAATTAATATAATAAATTAATAGCTTAATGATGACTTACAAAAGAAATTGGTTCCTAGTATTCGATAGGTTACTTACGTATTTATAACATACTACAAACAGAATATGATTAAATATATAGTTTTAATGAAGAAAAGTAACAAAGTTTTCCCTTTTAGAACTTTAAACGGAAATAATAAGGTCAATAAAGTTGATAAAATGTTTTTTACGAGGATGTGTGCCTAGTTCACGATTTGTATTAAATATTTAAAAATGGTAAAATTTTAAAATAAAAATTTTCTTTTCCACACAGCCTTAAGGACAAAAACTTTACATGTAAAAAGAAACGCTAAAACACACTACAAATCGTAGTCTGGTTAATATGAAAGATATTTCACGCACACAGGCCTTGCAGAAACAATTATAAAGTGTCCTGATAAGAGATAAAACTAGCTGTGAGATTTAAATGAAATCAATCATGATTATAAAAGTTCTGAGAAAATTAATATTTGTATGAACGCGAAAATTCAGATATTTTGATAATTAAAGCGTATTGGTCAAATTAAAGTAAAGTTAGGGAATATTTTACTGCAGTTCAAATTAAGATGGTAGTAGTGTCTGTTTTACACAAGAGATACGCAAGGTCTCACATTTAGTGCATTTGTATGCTAAACATGAAGTTAATGCGTACTGAAAGTGGGGCCTTGTGCACTTCTTATATGAAACGGACTCTAGCAGGAAATTTCATTGTGTCATATACTATTAATAAAATTATGTCATCTATATGATTAACTAATTTACTTAACAGCATTGTCCAATTCTGGAATGAAGGCAAATTTTCAGATAAAATAAATCATTTACCATAGAAGAACGATATTGATGCATGCTAATTTTGCACAAAATATATTTCGTGATGCGATAGGCAGATTTAGTGTCAGAATTCCATTTAAATCCAATAAAAAATCATTAAGGAACTCATATGATCATACATTGCTGTGTTACAAGTCCTTAGAAAGGATTTGTAATAAAAGCACATTTCGCGAACATGTCTAAATCGTTGTATCATTTGTGAATTTACCACAAAATAATGATAGAATCTGTTGGACTACAGAAAACCGATACTAGATTATCTCTTAATGATGTTTAATGTATAGATTTATTATTCAAAATAACCTATTTACAATAATTACTCGATTTTGTGTGTATGTATAAGCTATAGCCGTAGGTAAAAAGCAAAAATAGATAAATTTTAATTTACAAATTTCAGATAATTATTGGCGTGATAACAAATCAAATGCATTAATTACAGTTACATACGATAACGCGTCAGTCCCGTGCAAAATGAATAACGTTTCCTACAGAATATGAAATATTTTAAAATCAACTAAATGGTAATACCATCTATTACACTAAAGATAATTTAACACACATAAGCTTATTTCAACACTTAAGTGTAGCCTTGCAGATTGTTCAAATTTATTAAATTCGTTTTGTTTATAAACTATTTTTATTATTTTTAAACTTTTAACCTTTACCCTGACAAGCTCAAATTCTGTAAACAAACCAACTATTCGTGATAACACGTATATAAACGTTCAATTTTAATTCAAGCTCAATTTGAATTACACAAATGGGATTGTAACTGTTAACAAATCTATCTGACTGAACTTCACTTACAACATTTTAATAGGACACTAGGAATATTATAGAATACTAAACTAGATTATATAAATTAAGTAGTTTTAATCACTATTAACAAGCAATTACCCAGACTACTGTGGGTTTGTTCACAACTTTCGTATCCTTTAAGCTTACTTTCATCATTATCAAGACTTATGGCAGCTTATGCAAATTGAGATGAAAGGATTCCAATGCCCTTGTACCCAAAATAGCTTAAGTTCAAAGTAAAATTAGAACAGCTCAATCAGATGAATATTTCTTGCGTGCTTCAAACAAATCTGAAATTAATGGAACCGCATACATTTTCTGATGCACCAGAAATGAGCGACGGTACTACATGTAGCTGATATATTAAAATATAGGAAGCTCAATATCGAGGTCTATTATTGTATTATACAAAAGATTTGGATCCTTTACTAAATACTGCTGTCTTGCACCTTTATATAATTTTTTTTATCCAAATCATCCATGTTCGAGAAAGCTACAGTGCCTAGAGGTACTGTATAAAAGCGTATGTCATTTGTCATCTACGTCATGTCAAATGAACTGATTTTAAAACTGACAAGTTAAATTAAATCAATTTTCATTATGACATTTTAAAATTATATTTAAATTAAGAAACGGCGTTAACAATGGAACAGAAACAATTTATTTTAGAAGCGCATTTACCTACATGGCAGAAAACTTAACATTAAATAGGTTTATTCCATTCTGGATATCTACTTATAATTAAAACTTTGTTAGAAAATTTTGCAATTTATCGTTTCTAAGAAACACATCCCTTCATTTCTAGTAGATCCCTTACTTTTTTTTTATTCATGATATTTCCATGTATTTTACAGATTTAACTCTGAATCGAAATTTGTCCTGTTCAGAGATCAAATAATTTTTCAACGTTGCTTCAAAAACTTATTCTTCTCAAATTATAAAATCGTCAAAAACGTCTGTAACCATTTCTATTTCTACATAAATGTACCAAGTTGCTAATAGACAAAAGCAAAGATAGACAATTTCTTAGTAAGAAGGAGATACGTCCACGTAATGTTAATAAAATAATATGACAAGGCACATAGTTAATTGAGGGGTTATGGAGAGAGCGAAATGGGATGGTAAATAATTAACAGTCGACGATAGTACGCGTAAGCGGTTCAATGTCGTTGGAACTATACGTATAAGTAAGTAATGTTGATCACCAGTCAGTTGTACTGTAAATGAACTTGCAGGTAAGAATGGACGCTGAAAAGTATATCTGATTCACAAAAAAAGGATAATTTATCACAAGGAGATTAGGAAAGCCTTGGTCAAGCACATGGTCTGACATGACCATTGCGCAAACCATGATGAATAAAATGGAAAGTATTGGTGGACTGACTTATGGACGAGAAATGTCTGAAAGCGTACTTATGAGATGGACCTAAGCACGGCAGTCCACCAGAATATTTGCAAAGAAGTGGAAAATATACGGACACAAATTCAACTGTAAGGCAAACCCGCATGGAAAGAGACGACAGAGATGTATGCAAGATGAAAAATTGGCTGTTGACACATCCTTTTTTTCCAGTGATTTATAAGGTTATGTCAATCAATTATGGTGTCGTAGGTAGCAGAAAAGTGAACCGCCTCATACCGCAAGAGTGGGATAGCAGCAGTTTCCAGTTGGTGGAAATTTTGGATCTTTAAAACTGAAAAGAAGTAATAAGGTGGTCACATTGGCATCTGAGGTTAATTTTTTGAAAGCAGGAAGTAATACATTAACTATTGATCCATTGTGACTTTTCTAGAGAATTTGCCAGTTCTCTTGACAAGTTTGGTTCAAGATCTCCCCATTTACTTCCGAAAACCTGGAGAGGGGTGCTTTTAACAAATCATTTTTCACGTCATTCTGCAACTACTCAGCACCTAAAAATCTACTTCTCCACACTTTGAACGAGTGTGATATCACGTCGTTCCTGTTTGGATTTAGCAAAACGAAGTTCAGTACTCTGTTTCAAAACAACCCAGCATTGCGTGGACTTTCAAGGATCTTCAAAGAGCCTAACTCTAGTATTTTAACTATCGCTGAAACAGGAGAGCGTATACTTCTTGCTCGATATGACGGTGAATGAGCAACAATATTAGATGATTTGCGTTTTCAGGTATTCTACAAATCTTCTACTGGAGGCAAGTTCAATCTTTCAAAGCTGCCATCGACACAGGCTACTGCCATGGACCTATTGAAAATCCCTCAGTACTTATTTCTATTAGAACCAACTCCTCAGCCAATTCTGACCTATATTTCCTACCAGTGCAAAAAATGATGCTCTAAGGCCTGCAGTTATAGAAGGGCCGGTCTCAGCTGCTCCATAATTTTTAAAACTGCTGCGAGAAAACCTGTAATAATACAGCCGGCATCATAATTGATAAATTGTTAATTGAAGAAATCTAGGAAGAACTTGCCGAGGCTTCGAGGTAAATAAAGCTAAAAGTAGAAAATTATAATTTTTCAAATTGTAAGTGTTATTATTACTACTATTATTATATAAAAATTATCCATTATTATAATATTTTTCCATTTTATTTTATAATACTATTATCATAGTATCTACTACATTGTGCGTTTTATTTTTCATTTAAGTTGCTTGGCTTTGCGAAAAGAAACTCTTTTTACTGCTCAAATCAGCATAAATTTTGACTTCAATTCCCTTCAGAGCAGTGCAGTTTCTTTGTTAGCAGTTCTACATAATAACCTTGGGTACACAACTTGTAGTAAATTTAGTGTTCTAGCACTTCTATTTAAGACGTTTTTCTCTACGACGTACTGTTATGGAGATATAATCGAAAAACGCGACAAAAATTTTGAGAAAGTAATATTTTCACGAAAAATTTATAACTTTGATGCTGCGTAATTTTTTACATAGGTAATAGTTCCACAAAAAGAACTTTATATACAGAAGTTGTAGAAAATTTAATAGTCTACAATTGTCAATTATAATGTTTCCCTCCATGGTGCATTGGTAAAAAGATATCGATAAATTTAATATCGCCAAATGTTTTTAGCGTGCTATTGTGCGCGCACAAGGGAGGGTAGGCCGAAAACTTGGATTCTAAACCAAGAGATCGGCCTATATGACACATCAATTTGTATTAAAAGTACCGCCTACAGAATCAATTCTTACAATTATTGCCATCTGTATCCATTCCGATGAAAACGTGAATCCATGCAATGTAAATATATTGCTGCATAGAAACAGTGCAAACAATTAATAAAGAATACTTTTATTTGCAAAATACCTGAATAAATGTTGAATGAATTGAATGAATTTTAAAAAAAAACTAATACGAATCAGAAAATTGCTTACATTGCAACCAAAATTCTCTTCGTTAAAGCAAAACAACGCAAAAACGTAGATAACGATTTGTGGATAATTGTCATAGTAAAAAATTAATTAATTGTAAGAATATTTGTAATCATAACATTAAAAATTTATTTTTTTTAGGAATTTTTTTCGTTGTTTCCCAAGTGTAAGTTAGCAAAGAGTTGTTAGAAACAAACTAATATTCGCATTCACTGTACGAAATAATATAATTACCTCAGTCTATTTTAATATGAAAGAATTTCTAAAACTACATTTTGAAAATATTGCGTGACGTTTTACAATAATTAAAAAATCAATTAAACGAAATTCGACTGTATCTATTGATTTTTATTGTAAACCTATTAATAGTTTTTGTATTGCGTAAATATAAGCCATCCTTGTCAATTGTTGTTTTACTCTTGAGAACATTTTGACGTCGGTATTCTACAGTATAATCTTGGGTAATTTATCTTAATTAGGTACTTTAAATTGATTTATTTCATTAAATAAAGTTAAAACTTTCTGTCATTTTTGTATAAAATATAAAGTATTTTTACGTTTAACTTAGTTACATATAACAAAAACACACCCTCATACATAATTTTACTATTAGCTGGCACACAATTAACTTCCTGTAAGAGAATTGGACAAATAAATGTTCCCAACATGTTTAATTTTTAGTTTGAACAGTTCTATGTGCCTAAGTTCATATAGAATTAATTAGGTATACTAACAAGATCAAAGGCAAGCAAACATACGATTTCACAATTTCACATTCTTCTATCAAAATAAATAAAAAATTAATTTTAATTACTGAATCTGATTACATAATTTTAAATGTTTTGCATGGATAAAACTATGTAATTATTGTTACTGTATCATCGAAAAAGTAATATAAGATTATACATAAGTAAATAATGTAATGTATTATGTAAGGTGTAGGTAGTTATGTAACTAATTGAAATAGATATGATAGCATTGTAATTGTATTATTTGTGTGGTGTGTAGCTTCACTACTGTTATAAATTACTACTCTTAAATTTAAACATATTTTCTATCTTTATATGATAACATAAATTTATTAATTTATATAATAAATATTCACTACCTAATGAGTAAGTGGATATTTGCAAGCAAGCGACTCCGTGGCGCAACGGTAGCGCGTCTGACTCCAGATCAGAAGGTTGCGTGTTCAAATCACGTCGGGGTCAAAATTATTTTTAAATATAAAATATTGAAATATAGTTGTAAAATTTATAAATTTGTACGGTTATAAAGAATAACAATAGTAAAACTGTACTATTTTTTTCATAGCAATCAAATTTTTATTTCAATAACACAAATGTCAACATCCCACATTATTTTTAAAATGCTTTTTAAGAAACTTTATGAAATTTAATATATGTAGTAGTGCTCCAAAAGAGCATAGTTTTCTTTTACAATTAGAAGTTAGTAAACTTTTCATTATACTAAAAAGAAAACGTTCGGTATTTAAAATTTTCATTGACTTTAGCGACAAATTTCATGTACTACAAAACCAAAAGTGACATTTTCAGGGATTTAAACTTGCATTAAATGAAAATTTGTTTATAATCACGTACCTATACCTATATGAGTTAAAACAGAATTTTAAAAGCAACAATTTTTTCAATTTAAGCTACTTATGAAAGGACATCGACATTAACGATTATTCTTTGGCAAGAATATAGAGGGCGTGCCAAAATAGGCGGGTACCTTACGACCTATAGAATACACTTTTCTTATAAAAACGATTTTTAAATTTCGAAAAGTTGCTCTAAATACAGCCCTGTTCGCCAACTAAAAGAAATTATGATGCAATGATAATAAACACGTACTACTGTAATTTGATATACATATAAAAGCACACATTGTTTGCTTAAGCCATGTTTGTACTAATGTGACCTATAAAAGTTTTTTGGTCTTGTTTACCTTCTTTGAAATAACAAAACAATTTTAGGTCTGTCGTTACATTTTAAGATTTAATTTTTAAACATATTGATTGTTAGCTACCAAAATTATTTGTTGAAAACAAGATTCTAAATTGTTTTATATTAAATGTTGGACAGATATAAACGCAATGAATTTTGTTTTAAAATTTGTAACGTGTTGAATTGAGATATTCACATATAAAATAACCGATTATTTTTACGCCTACCAGTAACAATATTATTCCCTAAAAATTACTTTGTATATAAAACGAACAACTGGAAAATACATTATTTATTTATTTATTTTCCTTTACATAAATTTTTCGTTTACCTGTTAGATTCGTGTACCCCAGATTGAAAAATACTGTTCTAAAATATGTTAGGTAAAGCAATATAAAATTATTTTAACGATATTTTCAGCAATAAATATTTTTAGAATATATTCTTAATTCAAGATATATTGATGAGTAATATACATCAAGGACAACAATATTGTTATCCGGCACGGCGCGCACACCAGGATTAGACTGAAGACTATAATTGTTAATATTTCGAAAATTATACGTTTTTGAAAAAATATTCATAAGCAAATTTTGTTGTACAGGCCATAAGGTACCCACATTTTGCGAAATGTGACTTATTTTTTAGACGTCATGTATATATATATATCAAGTTAACTTTTTTAAATTTATTTATTTGAGATAGTTATTTTATAAATGTGTAATTTTTGACAAGTATTTTAATAGATATTAAAATTTTTTTGTATTAAAATACAATGCTTTTCGATCTTCTAAGGGAATACTTGCGATATGTCCAGTACGACCGAAGAAACAAGCAATCATTTTGTTGGATGTGCTTCGCGAACGAACAACTTTTGTGGGATTCTGTTCATCTTGGAACACCCAAACAGTGAATTGTTGCTTAGTTTCCGGTTC
>JAHWXV010215088.1:0-10741 GCA_024586415.1 Phrixothrix hirtus | reverse complement strand
CAGTGTTTAGCTTCGCAGTATAGGAGAACCACGCCTCGCTCCACTGAAGCTTTGCCGGCCGTTGCTAAAACACTGGTGTTTCTGCCACATGCGTTATTGCAATTTTGTCTTGTGACAATATTTTCTGTTATAATTTTCTAAAGCAGGGGTTGCAATGCCAACACATCTAAGGTAATAAAAACATCTCCTTTTAGGGCAGCAGTGGCTTGATAGTAGCGTGCGTCTAAGTTAACACAAACCGACCAACAAACGTATCCTTCGCGAATACAGAGATGTAGAAACTGCGCCTTCAGTTTCGTAAACTGATAAAGATGCTTCAAGATCATCCCGTTGTGAGAGCGTCGAGTTCACTAATTAAAAAAACTTAACGCCTTCTAAAATTGAATTTCAATGCAACGCCGGTAGACAAGAAGGCCGCACTGCAAAACGAACATCTTAGGATAATCGGTAACAACAGAAAAGTAAATTAATCCATTAATTAATGTATGTAAACGCACTTAGAGTAAGTGCACGCGTTTTAAGATTGTGTAATTTTAATTTTTATTGAAACCTTATTAATCATTCGGAGCTACTTAGACTGCTTTCATTCTTTAGAGTAAATGATCTGAGCATCCATCTAGTTGAATGACTTCCCTTGGCGATAACGATCATTTGAGTAATTGTAATATATATGTTATTTATAGTTTTATTTTCGATTATTGATTATTTAAATATATGTATTAAATTCCGACTTTTCATGAATTATCGATCTTGTGTTAGTTAATCTTTACGAGTATTGTAAAGAAAAATGAATGAATTTATTTATTTTGACAGGGTCAACAGTTCTAACGAATTTTGCCGCTTTCAAAATCCAAATTCCAGATTTTCTGAAACATTTTTAATAAATAAATTAGTTTCTTACGTGAAAATGCAAATTTGTCAAATGAAACAGTGAATTCGAGCTTTTATAACTTTTGAAGACTAATTTTTCGTGCATAAAGTAAAAAAACAGATTAACAGTTCGGGCGGCACAAAAATTGTTTATCGTGAGTGACAAAAAGACTTTTTATTAAAGATATTTCTATTAAAACTTGATTTATGCAAATTACATCGTATAATTATATAAATACCTGATATACAGGGTGTGTATACACGGACCTTTAGGGATCACAAATCTTTAAAATTTTTTAACATACTTCAAAAAACGTTTTTCTAAATGTTTGCGTAAAAATCTATCATGAATACAGGCCTGTAATATGCTTTAATATGCAACGAAGTTAAAAACATACATTTACGATTTGTGAAGTTTTTCTAGTCAAGGTCGCCCGCTGTTTTAGTAAAAGTAGTAAAAGGCATCCATTAAATCGCTTAAATTTGATTTTTTTCGCAAAACTATTACTTATTAATTATAAATATTATTTATAAATATTATTAAACAAATTAATTGTTAAATATCTACAATTGAAAGTTTTAATTTTAGTAAATGTCGTTTACTCCACATTAATTTGTATAAAAGATATGTACATATTGCGTCCAAATTTGTCAAATTTGTATGAAATTTATTTACTATTTAGAGTTTTAATTCTTTTCACAAAATTTAAATTACACACAACAAATTGATTGCAAATATTGATAAGACGACGATATTTATGAAAAACAATTTAAACGGATTAAATCAATGTACAACATTTTTAAAAGTAAAAGTTGTTTAAAAACTGCTCCAAATGCAATAATGCAAATTATAAAACTGCACAATTAAAAGACTACTAGACATTTTAAGGAAGAAATCAAATGTATTATTTTAAACATTTGCGAGTACTTAATAATCAGCTGATTGCATTAATTAATGTTACTCTGAAATCATATGCGTCATATCGAAAGTCGTTAGCTCTACTTCGGTGAGCCATTTCTTATTGAACACATTAAACAAAGTTACAAAGCAGGGACGGGCTGAAAACTTTAATCGCAAGTACATATTTCGCAACTATGCAATTTAGTTTATAAGGGTTTTTTGTCGCGCATACCAAGATATATCTCCTATTAAAGTAATGCGTCTTATATTCCGAACACCCTGTATATGAACTATCTTATAAAGTATATGTAAACATTTCTACCAAAACAACATTTAGTTAAATAATTAAACATAAAACAAATTAAACAAGTGTTAAAGTAAACACATACGGTAAATATGCTGTTAAGTTAAAATATTGTAAAACTATAATAGAAATTAGAGGTAAGCAACTAAGAAAGACCGTTACAAATTCGATTTCAAAGAATAAAGTTTAAACTTGAAACCAATTCCGCGAAAATGTAAACGGCGGATAAATGTTGACAGATTTCTCACAAATCCATGTTCAATTTCATAAACCGAATTAGTTATAATAAAATTCCAATGCTTAAATAATATTCTAAGGAAGGAAAACATAATAAATAAAATTAAAATCAATTTTAATGCCTAACACATTTAATTAGTTTATTTATATACTAATGGATGAAAATTCACTAAATTTTGCTAAAAGATAATTATTATAAATATGACCGCAACTTTTGATCAGTTCAAAAAAATTGAAATTATGATTTTGACAAAAATGTAAAATCGCATTAATTCAAGTAGGGAACAGCAATGACGTCATCGACCGTCAACATTTTAATATAAATACAGGACCAGAATTTCTACAAAATTAGAACTTTCCACGTATCTCCAAGTGTACCTACTGAACTTACATTGGGAGTTGTTCACTTGAGACATCACCAAAGCTAATTGCGTACCTCAACTTGTATAGCGAACTACAACTAAATTAAAATTAAATGTGTTAATTGAGATAATTACAACAAAAATCATGACACAAAAGTATATAGAGAATGTACAAAATTAAAGGTCGCAAACAACTATAAACAATTAGAGTTTGAGATCTACGATTTACATTGGAGAGTAACTTTTAAATGATTTTATCTTGTATATAAATAACATAAGTTTTGGGTAAATAATTTCCGAGTATCCATCAAACAGTCCTGGCCCACACTCCGACTTTAAGAGCTATACCGGAGGCATTTTTAACACTGGTCAAGCATCCCCGTTATAAGCTTTAATACTTTGGCCAGCCATGCTACATAAATTGACACCTGGCAGCTCTTGCCGAAAATTCTTCAAGCCGTGCTTTCGCAATCCCTATGCGTACTGAACATCGGGATCAAGCCAGAATTTGCCCTATTGCTATACGCGAGGTTTCTTTCCTCGCTAAGCTAGCCTTAGGACACCTGCGTTATTCTTTGACAGATGTACCGTGTACCGTGTACCTACAGAATACACATTGGGAGAATCTTTGAAACTGACCACCAAAAACTTACATTGGGAAAGCTTTGAAATCGATTCCTAAAAGCTCCACGTGTACCTACATTAGGAGAATCTCAGATTGTAACAGGACTAGCGCTGTTTGTTGTGATGAAAATACCTTAACGTAGTCCTCCGCTATCAGAGAAACGAGTCCGAAAAGCTTAACCACCGACATTAGGTTTGATTGTTAAAAGCAATCAGAACTACAAAATCCTAGTATGAAAACGTTTAGATATCGTTCTGGACTGATCCGATTAATTTAACTATCAATTTAAAATTTGGATAAAATATACAAAATCCAACTTTCCGCGTCCTAGGGATTAGTACACTAATAATACACACGTTTAGGTTTAACCAGATACATTACAATACGGTTCATAATAACAATACCAATAACAATAAAAATAATATTGCAGATTGACACAAAATTAAACAATTACATTTGTAAATGATTACACTTTGTAAAAATCAGATACTAGCATCTCAAGCGCTGTCGCAAATCTAGTAGGCCGTAGTATAATCAAAGATTAAAGTACTCCATTTTTAGTACGAAAATTACAAAAATGTGAATCCCTGTAAATAAATAGCGTAAATTGTAGATAACTAGCTTGAAACTAAAATTTAAGCAAAATTTAATTTTTCAATAAATGTATAAAAATACATTCCGTATTAATAACTGAATTAAACAGCCAGGTAAAAACTTCATGCAAATATTGTGTCTACTGGAATAAACTACTTGCATATTATAATCAATAGCCTCACAAATAGGTAACTTTGAAAGAGCATTAAAATCTTAAAATAAGAAAACGCATACAAAAATCACAAATGAATTAAACAGGCCAAAGGCTAACAGTAGATAAGCTTAAGCAATAAAAACAAATAATAGTCTATACAGTATGAGGCAAAAAGGTAAAAATACAAGCAAAGGCCAAAAGTAGATAAGCTTAAGCAATAAAAACAAATAATAGTCTATGCAGTATGAGGCAAAAAGGTAAAAATACAAGCAATTGTCAATAAAAATTAAACTGTTAACAGAGCTCTGAATCAAAAGGTTTCTAATAAGCATAAATTATCCCGTAAATATACTTTGTGTCATTTTTACGAATATGACCGGTACGTCCACCGGTGTCGTTACACAATTTTCAAAGGTAAACAATTATTGCCTTTAAAATACGTCTCTTCCTTATTTTAACTAGTTCACGACACGCATTTTAATTAAAACTCAGGCAAGAAGAAAAATATTGGTATAAGCCTATGAATGCTTTATGTTATTGTAAAGTGAAGCAAATACTGCAATATTTTGTCATTAAAAAATTAATGTTAATACTTTTCGGACACCCAGTGTATCGACTGAAGTGAATGTGTTAGTTCATATAATTGATTTAAAATGGCCGCCACGGTCAAACGTAAGGATAAAGACGGGTTTTAATCTTAAAACATAGCTAGGAAAATGACAATATTTAAAAATTATGAAGCGACCAATTACATTAATGCTGGTTGAAATGGTATAGAAAGGATTAAAATTAAAATGCTAATCTAAAATCTGAGTACAGAAATTAAGACACCTTCACTTTGTTGGTTCTAACAACAGCTGATAAGTACTAAAAACCTCGTACGTTTTTATAAAGATAATTCATCAATTTCGGTTAATGTCTGGACATTACTTAGCAGTAATTGTCCATAAACCGATTTCTGAAATTAACTTTTACGGCTATTATATTCCAAATTTACTTTCAAACCATATTACTTATAAACATTCTGAATACCTAACTGAAAGTGTATAAAATTACCGTTAAATGGAAATTAAGATCAGAAAACACAAAATTTAACAACTAACTGGAAATTGAAACTGTAAAATGCTATTTATCTTTTTTTTTCATGTACTTAGTTACATAATTAATTAATTAAATTCTAAATATTTTAAATATCCGGTATCTTCGGCGACAGTAGGATATATAAATCCAAGTATAAATCAAACGCCAGGTGTTGCGAAATTTAATTCAACATGCTCGATTGGGTTTAATTAATTGCAGTTAAGACTGATATTAAATACTAATTATTAATAAATGTGTTTGCCAAAAAAAATTAATGACGCTCTTATAGTTATTTGCACATCAACGCATTTTTATACATCACAAAGTTCACATAATGCAGAACTTAAATGCACGGCACATATTACCAGGGTTGTTCAAATTTTATCTGTTTCGTGCGTACCAGGTGATTCAAAAAAGTCGTCGCCTGTTTGAATTGGCAAGCTGCAATTTTTATTATTTTTATCATTTAAAGTTGGAGTATATGAATTTTGACATGACGTCTTGCATTGCCGATGTTTTACTGCAATTTTTACTTTTTCTTACCTATATGAAATATAGAGAAAGTATTGTTTTCGTCCAAAATTTTTGATGTCCAAATTTTAGTGCAAATACACGTTTTGGGGTCCCCTGAATACGAAAAATAATGTGTGTGTGTGAACAGGATATCTCGAACATGAAAAAACGTAGATAAACAAAATTGTATATTTAAGTTTGGATCCATCATCTCACGCGATTGCAAAAATTTCACTAGAATTCAATAACTGCAAGTGCCACTTTGCCCTTGTCATTTTTTGGTTTTTCGAGATTTTTTCGAAATCGGCAATAACGATGTTTTTTAAATTTTATATTTAAGTTTTTTATCTTCTGCACATGAGACCTCAAGAATTTGGTTAAAATCTAATGACCACTTTACTCTTGTCATTTTTTAGTTTTCCCAGATTTTCTCGAAATCAGTTCTAACGATTTGTTTACAATTTTATATTTAAGTTTTATATCTTCTGGATATGAGATGTCAACATTTTAGTTAAAGTCTAATGATCGGAAGTGCCACTTTACCTTTGTCATTTTTTGGTTTTCCAAGGTTTTATCGAAATCGGCGTTAACGATTTTCTTTAAATTTTATATTTAAGTTTTTTATCTTCTGCACATGATATGTTAACGAATTTAATGACCGGAAGTGCCATTTTACTCTTGTCATTTTTCGGTTTTTCGAGATTTTCTGGAAATCGGCTTTAACGATTTTTTTAAAATTTTTTATTTGTTTTTATCTTCTGTACATGAGATGTCAAGAATTTAGTTAAAAGCTAATGACCAGATGTGCCATTTTACTCTTGTCATTTTTTGGTTTTCGGAGATTTTATCGAAATCGGCTACAATGATTTTTTTTAAACTTTAAATTTAAGTTATTTATCTTCTGCACATAAGATCTCAAGAATTTAGTTAAAATCTAATGACTGGAAGTGCAACTTTATTCTTGCGATTTTGAAGTTTTTCGGGATTTTCTCGAAAACGTCAGTAGTTATGCTATGGGACTTCCAGACCGGAAGTGACGCCATAAAACTTATTTCCACTAATCTGATATCAAAATTAGATTCCGCAGAATGCGGGCAGTCGACCATCTTGTGGGCGGCGTCCATTTTGGGAGTGTGGGTAGTCGGTTATTTTGAGAGTGGGGGTAGTCATCGCTCTTGTGGGCGGCGGCCATTTTGTGATTGGGCCATCTCGTGGCCGTTGGTAATTTTGGAAGTGGAGGGGTAGTCGACCATTTTGAAAGTGGCAGGAGTCAGCCATTTTGCGCGAAAGGTGGGAGGAGTCAGCCATTTTGTGGGTGGGCGGCGGCCATTTTGGGGTCCTCCAATTTGAGGCGTGGCGGCATATGCACAGGATTGAAAAAAATCGGGCTTAACGTGAATAATATGTGCATCTTTTGTAGTAAAGATGTTCTCATTTCTTACCACACAATTAGCATACGAAGCATTTTCTTATCACCCAGACAGGAAATGAGTTAGATTTATATATAATTGCCATGGAAAAAACCGATGACCTCATTTCTTATCAGAGTAGCAGGAAATATATTGAGATTGGCATGCGAAGTATTTTCTTATCAAACAGGAAATGGGTGGGTCAGATTTATAGTTAGCCGATGACCTCATTTCTTATAAATCGAGACAGTAAATGTATTGAGATTAGTATGTGTAAGCATTTTCTTATCAGACAGGAAGTGGGTCAGAGTTATAATTAGCCGATGACCTCATTTCTTATCAGAGTAGCAGGAAATGTATTGAGATTAGCATGTATAAGCATTTTCTTATCAGACAGAGAGCGGGTCAGATTTATTATTAGTACGTAAATGCTGATGTTCACGTTCCTTATCAGACTGAAAGTGGGTTAGAGTTATTATTAGTACAGTGTGTATGTGAAAATAATGTATATGACATGAATGTTAAAGAAGAAGAGAGTCAAGTACCTAATACATTGACCCCATTACAGCTTATCGAAACTCACTTGGGGTACCAATATCTATTGACTACTTGATAATGGATATTTAAACAGTAATCTTCGATCCTTCATAAAAATTCTAATAATTAGACGTTACAAATACATCAATATAGTATTATTAATAATTTCTTCTTACCCCACATGTATCAAAAAGAACCTTTATAAAATTTTTTACGTGCTTGCTTCGTCCAGGAGGCCTCGGCGCGGCTAGTCCGCCAATCTTTAAAGCTTTCTGATGAATCTAAAATCAGATTTTATCGAACCAATTCAGTAGTTGTCCTAGAGCTTTGAGGCCGATTACGTGGTAATTTCTGTTCAGATTACGAGTAATAAGTGAACTCGTGTTTAAATGTTTGAAGTTTATCGACATAGATGAGTATGGCCACAAAGGGATTTTTCGTGCCAGTGCAAGGTGCCGCTCCAACTTCTTGGGTTACCTCATAGTCCTTTTTGATGCTGCTAACTCAAAATTCCCCAAGGTATTGTATTAATAGGTAGTGTGCCCTTCAATTTAAGTCTGAGTAAACCAGATATTGACTTTCCTCTGACCGAAAACCACAATTATGGCTTTGACAAAGTAGAAGTTTCAATATTATACAATATGCGAAAATTTAGTGATTATTTTAGGTTACTAAAATAAATACAGGAGGAAATGGAGCTTTAAATTTTTTGTGACAAACATGTGTACCATTAGAGGTCTCATTTTCTTTTACTTATGATTGAAATGCGTTCAACTGGCATGCGAATATTCAAGTATTTATTAACAAAATGAAATCGTGTGAACTGTTTGATCTTGGTTTTATTTGTTTAATATACCATAGTTGTTTTTCAATATTTGATTTTAAACTTTGTCAAAGATAAAATTATTGAACTTTTCAGGAAGTGTTAATAATTAAGTTAAAGGTGATCTTGTGTGAATACGTTCGCTGACCAGATTCTGAGTCGATTATTATTTCCCATACTCTACGATTAACTTCTTCCTGGATTATAGAGTTAATATTAATTTAAAAAAGAACCTGTAATTAGGCAGCCACGCCCATAGGAACTTCAGTTTTACCCGAATTGTACAGAATTTTGTGAGTATAAGAAAACGAATACTCAAATATTTAAATACAATTAAAAGCAGCTATTCTTGACAAAGCATGAAACCAGGATTGATCATAATTATCGTCAAAAGAAATAAATGGCTCTCCTCGAGACCACAAAATTTTGTGTACGGAAATCTGGCCAAAACAATTTTGACCTTTGATATCTGGGATTATTACATGCAGCAATCAAGAGACCTTTACTATTGCGATAAACTATTAATGTACATTAAATTAGACATAAAATTAAGCTGCAAAAAGATAACTATTTATAAATAAATACATAACCGCAAAAATAGCTAAATTAAAATAGATAACCATTGTGAGTATTTATGAAAATAGATAAATCCTCAACTCACATTATAATTGCAAAGGAGCAGACTAAATTTCAGTGCAGGGGCCTATAATATAATTCGGCACAGCAAAAGCAATTAGATATTAAATGACAAGAAACTCTGTACTTTTCAATTTATGCAAAGCAAACTCGCAGTATTTAACGTAACTAAAATTTGAAAAGATCGCGTGCTGACTAAACTAAAGCAGTGGGTGTGATAAAAGCGCTTGGCAACTAATTTCATTGACCAAGCGTAAAAATGAACAATAAAATTCCGAAAATACCCGAACCATCCAATAATTTAATAAAAGAACTATGCATGCTAGAAAACACGCCTTTTTCAATCTCCAGCTTGAAGAATGCCGTGAAATAAATAAAAAGTACTGTTACCAAGGTAATTTAACCAAGTTATAAATAACTGACGCTACTTTACTACTGAAAATCGATTATCCAAAAGGGCGAGATTAGCGAAAATTCACAAGTAATTAAAAATACGCTTGAGTTTTAATTACATGCTCGAGTTAATCGCTTGAGAATATTGTTAAAATATAATTCTTGAGGGTACGATTTGTATTGCTAATATGAACATAATGTCCTGACAAAAAGAAACTTTTACTGTAGAGCTAGCAATAAACTATCTTGTTACCTATAAATTGATGTGTATACTGACGTTTAAATAAACAAATTACTCCGCGCGGCAATTAGAATACTTTGTAATCAATTTGATAGCGACAAGTCCAAAGCGATCTTTTAAAAGTGTGTTGTTATATCAAAATAATGCCCCTGATCATAATTTTAATGAACTATGAATACCTTTCAAATTTTGTTAAAAAAATGTTGACGCTAATAGGAACATAGTTCATTTTTTATTAAGATTATTTTCAACGGAATTAATTCCTAATATATCAAATTACAACATTCCTTAAGCGAATAACAGCATATTATAAATACATTTAATCTATTATAAGTTTCATAGTTAACTGTTTTAGGATAATATTCGTTTTTTTTTTATAATTAGAAGATTCTAAAGCCGCTATTTTCCTGTAGCTGTTGTCATAAATATGGATATTTATGAATGTTTTATAAAAACGGTTTTGATAGTGTAATTTATCATAAAATCCAGCTTGAAAGCATAAAGGCATAAAAACTGTTTTCATAAAAATATTCTTAGTACATAATGGAAAATTGGTTCAAGTAATAAGTAGCGGTTCAGTTTTAGGTCAACCTATTTAATTATTGAAGTTTCGTAATAAGGTTGCAAATTACTATGTAATATAATTTACTTTACAAGAATATTTAAGTTACATTTATTTGATATACGAAAAGTTAAGGGTATTATAAAACTAAACCACTATAATAATTATTACCTTGTTTTCTATTTCGATATGTCAAGTTCATATTTTTTTGGATATGCTAAAAACCGGACATTTGAAGAAAAAATACAATTTATCATTTTCATAATATCCTCATATACCGGGTGTCAAACCCCACCCGTGTCACCATTTATTTCGAAAACGAATAGTGTTAAATTCACGTAATCATTTCATAAATTATCGCGAATCTAACATAGAAACATTAAATTAATTGTATACATTGTATTTTTCTAAAAATTTGTTATATTGTAAGGAATTAGCTAAGGGTAGATGTAAGCGAAATCTAGAAAGTTTTACAATTTCTAAAGGATAAAAGACATCAA
>JAHWXV010215051.1:0-11407 GCA_024586415.1 Phrixothrix hirtus | reverse complement strand
TAAACGCGCACTGTAAACAAATTACTCTGTCAATTTCTAAGCCGCCGCGGATTTTACAATACAAAATGTCAAATTTTACGAATATGGCAATAACTTATTAAACTAGCGTCATCTAGTGGTCATTTGTAACAACATAAAAGGCAACCCTCGTACGATAAACTCGTTATACTAGCGTTTCACAGTAGCAAAGGATGGATGTTCATCTCCAAAAGTGGAAGTAAGTTGATCCAAGCGCTATTGTCCATATAATCCACGTCGAAAGTTGTAATAAATCATCATACAAAAATGTTCACGAGTTAATTCCATTTTTAGGTTGAGGCACAATTTTCAAGTCACTATAAGCACCACTAATCACACTCAAACATCGAAATATTCTGAATAAAGTTGTGTTCAGAAATGTCAAACTTTCCATTAGAAATATTAGAGATGGCGTCATAAACAAGCAGTGTTGGCAAGACTCACAATAAAAATAGTGCACCTCGTATTAAAATTTAATATCTAGCAGAGGTGTGTAGGTAAGAACTTCATTAAGGACAATGTAAAACAGGTTGACCTGGAAAACACCATAGTGTCAAACTATTAAATTAAATTCACATGTACGTAAGTAAATGTAAATTCATGAACAGCGCTTAAACTTTATGATGATTTAAAATACGATATAAACAACATTTAAAAAACTGTAATTCAGATTAATCACATAAGAAACATGTTGTTTTGATTCGTGTGACAATAAAATTATTGCAATAATTTGTTAAACTAAGCTAAGCTGTTTCTACATATCTCTCTAAAACAATTTAACGTAGGTCAGTGAACTTTGTATTTATAATAATGTCTTAATCTAAGTAAAATAAAACATTTTCTTTTTACTATATCTAAGGATACTTCCTTATTTATTAAACAGCAAGTAAAAAGGTCATTATAAAGATCATTTACTTAAAAACAATATTCAAAATTTTGTTTATATCTATTACAGCAATTGAGACTTCAGATAAGATTGGATAAATTTAAAAATGAATAAATTAATTTACAAGAATTACTAGAATATTATCCATTTGATAGTCCAATATTGACAATTTAAAAATTAAACTTATTATACCAATTGATTTTCAATATTAACACAAAGCGTTTATATTTTAAGTAACTGAAATAATAGGTATTTAAGGACTACAACGATTAAGGATATCCTTTTTTAAGTAAATAATACTTCGGAATAATTTACAGGTTTGGTAAATGCAAATTATCTTTGTATAAATCGGAATACGAGGGCCCTACTTATATTGTGAGCCTTGGCAACACTACGTGTTTAAGGCGTCATCTAACATTTATAGTGGAAAGTTTAACATTTTTGAACATAACTTTATTTAGAACATTTTGACATGTGAGCGTGATTAATGATGTTAATAGTGACTTAAAAATTATGCTTCAATGTAAAAATGCAATTAGCTCGTGAACATTTTCGTGCGATGATTTATTACGACATTCGACGTAGATTATCTAGACAAGCGTACATCAATCAACTTATATCCACTTTTAGCAATGAGGCGTCATCCCTTGCCACTGCAAAACGCTGGTTTAATCGTGACCGTCGTTCGCTCACCGACGAAAGCCGTGAAGGTCGTCCAAAACCAATTATTGTGCCAGAAAACATTGATTTTGTACAAAAACTGATAATGCAAGATCGTCATGTCACATACTGTAAGATTGAGGCAAGCTTATACATTAGTTCGACCAGCATATATAAAATATTGTATAAACATTTAGCCGTAAAGAAGTTTTGTCCTCATTGGATGCCCCATAATTTGAAAACGTCTGGAAAACCTGCCCATGTCGATTTGTGCAAGTAAATGGTTACGAAATACAATAGCGGTGCTTCATAAGATGTATATAATATTGGAGCAGGTAACGAATCATGGATATATGCGTATGCGCTGGAAAGTAAACAGCAGTCGACTGTATGGGTGCTTCAAGATCAATCGAACCCAACAAAAGCTGTTCGCGCTCGAAGCACTTAGAAACAAATGGTCGCCGTAGGATCATTCTGCATGACGAAAATGGGAGCTCTCGCACATCTCGTCAAACAACTCATTTTAGCATTCAAACAATCCAATTAATGGGCCATCAGCTGTATAGACCCGATTTAGCATCCAATAACTTCTTTTGTTTCAAAACTTCAAGAATAGATTACGTGGACAACGGTTTTCGTCTAGAGAAGAAGCCGTCGATGCGTTCAAAAACCATGCTTTAAAGGTGTCTCAAACAGAATGGAAAAAATGTTTTGACAATTGATTCGAAAGAATAAAATGTGTTAGATCATAAGGAAGAATATTTTGAAAAACAATTTTCAATGATAAATTACCGTTTCTTTATTATTAGGCTCACAATATAAATAGTGTCCCTCGTACATACTAACTATATGTAGGGAAAGTTAGGTGCTCATCCAATTTAAGTTTTTCACGCTCCCGCACTGATTGTTATTTAAGTTTGTATATTGATTAAATGACCTTTAGTGATTTGGGTCTCAGGTTACTCCCATCCTTTGATAATGATTTTCTTGAAGTGCAGCATATTAGTTACACGTGTGCACGCTTGACTTTTAATTGACTTTACCTTGCGGAATTCGTCCTCGCGATTAATAGGTTCTTTGTAGTTAATCAATGAGTTAAGCAGTCTCGTAACAAAGTCATCTATAACAATTTTTTGGTTAAATGATAAATTTAATTTTGTAGGATGGTTATATAATAACGGGCATATTTTCTGGTGTTTTTGGGTCGTTTATGAGATTCTATCTCATGCTGAATATATTCAGATTTTCATTATAAGTTTCACCAATGACCAATAGAATTTGCATTAGTTGATCGTTTAATAAGGTTCTCATACATAATGTAAATCTTGCCTAGGTTGGCCCAAGTATTTTGACTTCTACGAATTAAATTAAGCGCAGACAGTTTATTACTAAGATTAGCTCTACATTTATCGGGCATCTTACTTAAGTATAGTACTTTAAAGGTACTGAAGGAGTCATCTGTTTCTTTAAAATTATTTTGAAATTTTAATTTTTATACACAGCATTGGATTATCTTATATACGATTTAGATAATTGCAAAGTTAATTAATTGTAATTAGTTAGATTATTGCTTTTGATGAATTATGTCCAAGAGTTCATCACCGTTATATTTTGAATGTACAAATTGCTTTTTGTCATTATCGTAAATAAAGGTACGTCATTTTGTAGTGTATTCAAATTAATATTTCAACCAGTAATATTTATAACTTAAAGATTAAACTGTAACACTGTTTTTAAGAAGGTTTCAAATAACAAAGCTTATCATTTGTATACATAATAGTTATTTGTTAATAAGACATCATCTTTAGTTCCTCTTATGATAAAGATGCCCAATAATTTTTTACCTTAAATAAAAGGAAATCTCCCTAGTTTACATGGTTTAATTAGATTATCGTTCTATAAGAAATTGAAGTTTGCAGATGTAGTAGAGTGAAGTAAATAGCTGTATCCAACATTTATGTTTGTTTGTTACACTTAAAATAGCCGTGACAATTTTGACGTAACGGGTCCTAGTTTTGACACTACTCAGAATAAATGGGTTAAATATCATTTTCTATATTTTTAAAAATATTAATAATTTTTGTAATTTATAATTCCTTTGTTTATATATCTAACAATTTTGTTAATCTAATTATTACTTTCTAATACAGCATTTTGTCTTGATTATATTCAAATTTCTTAGTGTCCCTTTTATCTTACTGTTATTGAAAATTATAATATTTTATATATTTAGGGCCTGATTTTCAACTTTACTTTATGACTAAAATTAAATTATTGCATATTTTAATCAATTTTCAACATTTAGTATACCATTTATGTCAGTATTTGAAGAATAAAAACATAATACCTAACATAATTTTAGTTGAGATATTTTAGTAAGTAAAATATCTGTCGTTAACATCCAGTATTTAGGAATTGCGCTTCCCATGACACTTCTTGCCAGTGTTGTAAAATGTATTAAAGTCTGTTGCAGGAGTTTTAAGTATATAATTCAGAAATAAATGAATTACTTCTAAATTTATTTGCATAAGTATCAAATGTCTATTTGTATTTAAGGTTATGTTGAAAAACTTTATTTGTAAATTATAATGTGTTCCTATAACATGCAGCCAATAACATTTTAAGATACCATTTTCGTAACTCTGAAATCGTCAAATTTATAGTTTACCATAATACGTTTGAGAAGCTTTAGTATTTCGGAAACTCCCAGGTGTAAACAATAATTTATAGCACCACACAGCTTCCAGTTTATGTCACTGCTTTTCTCTTTATGATAACAATGGTTACATTACTAATAAAAGAGCAGTTAATAAATACCTAGTACCAATTCAAAATTACTTCATTGAAACAAACTGTATTAGATGATCAATACCTGCTAAATGTTTGAATATTGCGCTTAAAATAAATTGAAAGTAGTATAACCATTAATTTTCTTTGATGTATAAAAGGGCAAATAGTATATGAGTACTTGCTTTTACGTTAAATTAGAAAGAAAGTTTACACATTTAAATACTCAAGCAACACTGTTAAGGATTTATAAATAAAATTAAAATATTTTGTTAAGAAAAGGGTTTAAACAGCATCAGATCTATAAAATTTTACAGAGTAGTTTGTCCCCTACTTAACCTTCCGCGATTTAAGATATTATTAAAATCGAATAATTTCGAAATAAATTATTCTGTTACTTCATCAAAAAAGAAAACTTGTCATTGAAGCTCACAATTGAATGATTTCACCATCAAGTTAATTGGCATACTCCTAGTGATGATTGTACTTAAGTTTCTTATAATTGAAGTTATGGGTACATGAATTTGGGCATTTTAATTACATCATTTAAAAATGCTAACAGTTAAAACACTTCGTACTAATATATTAAGTAATAGTAAAATAAGATACATGTTACTTATTAATAAATATTTTTAATGCCTACTTTTACATTTTTTACAACATTCCTTGTGAAGATTTTCCTTCAGTGCAATTAATTTATAATTAATCTGTAATATAGAATGACAATCGAAATCGTTCGAATAAATACAAATAATAAATTCATGTTTTTATTTAATTAAATTTCTTGCAATCCTTGGTAGATTCAAATCTTCGTAGTTGTACACAATTAAATATTATTTTATGTAGTAAATACTCAAAAACAATTTTAACCCAATTTATAAAAAGCTAGTTCAGTACGGACAATTACCAATTTTAAAAGCACGATATTTTATGAACGATACGTACTTCTAATACATAATATATAAAATCCGTATAGATGGAATGTAAAATATCAGAAAGACAATTTAGTTAGATGATGTACTACAAAACCATTTACACTTATATTTATACAGATGATATAAAGCTAAAATTAAGATAATACAGAATTACGTTGTAGACAAAACCTATATTCTTATAAAAACTCCAATTGCAGTAGTCTTTCTAGCTCTATTGCAGACTTTAAATGGTTATTAGTTCATTTTAACGCAGTAAAATATAACTCAGAGGTTCTAGTTTTCACAAGAATAGCGACATAGTTTCAATAGACGGCTGATGTTTACCAATTTGTACAATAGCATTGGTTTATTCAGTCTTTCTGGCTCTTTACTGGAAAATTCTCTTCATAATTTTAGTACACTATGTAGTGTTTCTATACCAATATGTAAATTGGATTAGGATTGGTTCGATCTAGTATTTTCACTTGTGTCTGATTGAAGGAAATGCCTATGTTATAGCCATAATAACCGTAATATTGCTGAGCATATTGAACTAATTTAAGGCGGTAAATGATATCAATTTTATATTTTAGACAAGGGGAAATTATAATGAAAGTTCGTTTATCTTAGCGGAAGTGCATTGTTAAATGATAGACCAATAATGAAATAATATGAGTAGAGTTATTTATTTTCTTATAAAAATGAATAGAGAATGTCTATCTCTGGTGTATTGTACATGGATCGTTTATTGTCGTTTTGCGCAGACATAGTTCAAAAGTTCAAGCGATTTATGCGAAACAAGTGACGTATTGTGATAGAATTGTTTGTGAGAACCTCAGTTTTATTTAGCTTAAGAATTTCAAGAAACAATTGGTCTTATCACATCTCCACAACATACAACGGTATTGTTCAAAGAGGCGTTTCAATTTAATATTATTAAAATTTATAACAGCGTACCTTTAACAATAAAAAAGTTCTTCCTCAAGTTATTTAAAAACATTATTTTGTTTTGTTATTTGATCAGCAGTCTAAGTAAACACATATTTACCTTCCGCAATTATTTTTGTTACCTACTTATTATAATATCTTACAAATTGTTGTCACTATGTCACAGGTATTGGCATTAACTATAGTGTAATCAAGAATAATGTCCTTTTTTCCTAAGCTACCCAAGTTATTAGTTTATTCGAGGGATAGTTCAGCAGATTTGAATCCGTTGCATTATTTCCTTTGGGGACATTTAAAGACCATAGCTTATAAAAGTCCTCTATAAGATCTTCAACGCTTACGTCAACTAATAATTCATGGTTGTTAACAAATTAAAAATGTTGCAGGAATATTTGGAAGGGTTCGACAGTCAATGTGGCGAAGAATAGAAAATTGCACTATCGATCAACTGCGGCAGAAGTATGTTTTGTAACTCAATCTAAAATTTGTTAATAAAAATAGATTTTATTTTCAAACTTATTTAGAATTACTTTGCTTTGCTTATGTTGTCTTTAAGTAAAACTGAAAATAACTTGAAAACTATTCATTTTATGAAAAAATCGTTACAGGGAAAATTTTTTGCAAATAAACTAATGCATACATCTATTAAACAAATGTCCAAAATAATCAATGGTGCAAAATCTCTGCAAAGTTTACGTCCATCGTATCCCGGTATCTCCTCCGCTGTTTTAAGTATTGTTAAAAAATCTTCAAATTTTATTAATACCTATTAGCTAAGTACGCCACCCAAGTTTGGTGAATTTATTATGAATACTTCATGGAAAATTGTGATTTTAGTGCTAATTTTCAACACACTTTATCTCGAAAACTGTCGGTTTTAGAACTATGGTTTTTAAGGCTTTTGATGGAATCATCTGTTAAAATTAGCCGATAGAATTAGTATATGTATATACAGGGTATCCAGCCTAAAATGCAAAGCCACGTAATGGCCTTTTTATTAACATTTCATAAAAGACTTTCATATAAAAGTTGCACCGAGTTGAGTTTTCCGCATTGTAAAATTATTTTCAAAGATGGGTGGACTTCCGGCTATATCGGAAATGCACGCTAACTTCGTTATTTTAAATATAGTACCTTATATAGTATTGTAGTTTTGGATTCCTTGTTAAATTTTAGGTTCACTTCGATAACCAAACATTTAGTCTATGTCGTACCGTTTATGAAGTATTCTAAGTGTTCGAATAAAAATGTCACTCTCAGTGTTTTCGAAAGTTTCAAATTGTACCGTAACTATTAAAGGCCGTTCGATTAAGCCTGAAAAAATATATCTTCTTGTTGTAAAACTTTTATGTTGAATTTAAAACTTTACTAAGTATGGATATTTAATTTTTAAATTCTTCCATCACGGTTAACTTGATTTTTTAAATAGAGCAATATGTTAATTTTTATTTCAATGAATGCGGAATTCAATTTCCTGTCGATTTTGTTAAGGTATTAGTGGATCTATCTGTAATATTTTGAGAGATTCTCTTGATTTTCTAGTCTTTTAGAGTAAACCATCTTCAACTGGCATTTTTTGACGAGAAAGCCATGTTTTGAAAGTTTTAGTAGGCTTTGACAATATTGTTAAAGCATCGTGTGTCACGTAAATCATTTTAAGTGTCATTTTGTTGTTGTGTTTTGTTAACTACGAGTATTATTTACACAATTAACAATGTCGTTTACACGTGAAGAATTAGTAGATATGGTTTTAGTTCTCGGAGAATATAACTGAAACGCGTTATTAGTCCAACGAGTTAAAAGACATCCAAATAAGAGGTCGTTTAAGTTTCTACTGGAAAGATTTACCAATACTGGATCCGTTGAATTGTCAAAACGAAACTGTAACATGGACAAAAATCAGTTGCAGGTATTATTATGTGCATACGACAATTCAAAGTCTAGTCTACGGGCAATTACTAAGGCTACTGGTATCAGCAGATCTTCGATGCATACGATTTTCAAGAACCGTAAATATCATCCCTATCGTAAATAACTGCATTAGAAACTCCATGAAAGAGATTTAGAAAACAGATTGACCTTTTGCCAATGGGCGCTTTAAAGAATTAATCGCGACCTAATTTTGTTAATGAAGTAATGTTTTTCGATGAAACAATATTCCATAAAGATGGTTTTGTGAATCATCATAATTCCCATTACTATGAAGCAGAGAATTTTCGTCGATTCGCTACAGAAAGTAGCCAATACAGGTGGTATGTGAATGTGTGAGCGGGGATTATTGGAACACATATCGTAGGTCCAATATTTCATGACCAGCACTTGACGGGTATGGTGTATATCCAGTTCCTTCATAATAATGTATACGAAATGTTGGAAAATGTTCCCTTGGCTACTCGTCGAGAAACATAGTTTCAACATGATGGGGTTTCGCCACAACTACAGAAGTTCGTCAATTTTTGAATGCTGATTTTCCTGATCGCTGGATTGGATGTGGAGGGCCCACCAGTTCGCCGCTAAGATCACCAGAACTTCAAGTTGCGATTTCTTTTTATCTTTTTATGGGGATTCATAAAAAATAAAGTTTATGTAACAGTTCCAACTTCTGCGAAAGACATGCAATACGTTCAGTAGTCTCTACAAAAGCGATTTAGCTTGTGCATTGCCCAAAACGGACAAAATTTCATATATTTAATGTAGTGGTTTTTCAGTCTTTGTTCTTGTTTGTGTTTCTATCTGTTTCTAGTAGTTGTGTGATATTTTGTTGGCCACTGTTTAAGAATACCAACAACAATGCTGCCAGTCCCAAAGCTGATAAAATTCGAAAGGAATGTGGACCCACTAATACCCTAATAAAGTCGAAAGGAAATTGAATTCGGCATCCATTGCTATAAAAATTAGCACATCGTTCTATTTGAAAAGAATCAAATTAGCCGTGATTAAAGAATTTAAGAACTGAATATCCATACCTAGTAAATCTTTTAATTGAACATGGTAGTTTTACAACAAAAAATATATTTTTCAAGTTTAATCGAACGATGAAAAACCCATCTTTCTAAATTTGATAGTTACGGTAATATTTGAAATGTTCTAAGACAATGAAAGTGACATCTTTTTTAGAAAACTTAGAATATTTCAAAAAAGGTACGACATGGATCAAATGTTTAGTTATCAAAGTGACTAAAATTTAACAAGGAATCCAAAAGTGCAATAATATATACTGCATTGTATTTAAAATAACGATATTGGTGTGCATTTCCGATATAGCCGGAAGTCCACTCTCATTGAAAATAATCTTACAATGCGGGGAACTTATTTCCGTGTAACTTTTATTTGAAACTTTTTTTTGAAATTTCAATAATAAGACTATTACGGGACATTGCATCTTAGGCTAGACAGGACTGCTTTAAAGTATATTAGGTACTACTAAGCTACTTTCTCGGTAACTACGGTGTTTAAGTTTATTTAATGTATTATAAATGTAAGTGCATAATTTTATTATTCTTGTCTTTTTTACGTAGACTTTCGATGTTTTCAACTACACCATTCTCATTTTTTAAATCAATCACATCTTCAATATTATAGAATCTCGTCTCACTTTATTACAGTAATCGTGATATCGAACAATTATAATATCATATAAACCGTTGTCCATAGATATCAAGAAATCTAACAATTTCCGAAAAATTCGACGTAGACATTATTGTAAAAATATTACAACGAAATCTTAGTAGTCGGTAAGTGACTAGCTTAATGTGTAACATGCACTTTTCACTAGTGTTTAATGAATTTAGAGTCATGTTAAAAAGTGAAATACCAGAGTACCTTTTATATTCGCGGAATTAGGGGTAAGGAAGGCAAATAAAAACAGAGAATTATATCTTTTTCAATATATTGTCCCTTAACACTAATACATTTCTCAGCTCTAGTAATTAATTTATTTGTACCAATGAAAAATAATAATTTTTGTCCTCAAAATGCGCTGAAAGTGCAGTTTTTACTTCATCATCGGACGAAAATGTTTTCCCTCGAAATACTTTCTTCATACTCAGGAACAAATAGTAATCGCTGGGGTCCAGGTCTGGAGTGTAGGGTGTATTATTTAGTTCCTGGAATCCTGCCTTGTGCAGCGCAGCTTGTGAGACTCAACTTCGATGAACAGGTGCGTTGTCATGCAAAAGCAGCACATCTTTGGCATGTTTTCCTCTTCTCTTTTCTTTGAGTTCCTTAATCGTTCTGAAATTGTGGCATAATATTCTCCCGTTATAGATACCCTTTTTTTGTGGTCGATGAGCAAGATCCCTGCAGTGTCCCAAAATATGGTCGCAGAGGAGTTGTCTCTGTTTATTTAGGAACCCACTCGAAACCTGAATCAGAGTATGCGGCTCTGGGAATCGAACCCAAGGCCTCCCGAATGCTAGACCGTAGTGTTAACCCTCCTAGCTCAGTGCGTTCTAAATTACACAGTTTAGATGTTTAAATAACTTTAATTATTTTTAATATCAAGTTGCTAACTCGTATTTAAATAAATTCAAATGTATTTAACAATCAATATTTAGATTGTGCCACTACCTCAATACCTTTAATTTTTTCTAAGATGACGATCGATTTCTTGGTGGCTTAAGCATAATCCTCAATTACAGGACCTTGGATTTTAAATCTTGTAATTATAATAAATTATAAATTTTATTGTATTCGATTCCGCAGCATAATTCGAATTCTACTAGCAATATGAGCTGTAATGATCGCCATTGGGTACATCACATGCCACTGCCTTTGAGAACATCTCACTCAACTATCACACAAGCAACCAATCCTTCAACTCATACTATAACGTATCATTATTGTCATCTGCTATTGATTTCTTTTTTATTCAACATATAATTTGTTTAGAACTTGTGTGTATTACTTATCTACTTATACAGGGTGGCCAAAAAGGGTAGGGGGTATTTTTAAATTCAATAAAACAAAAACTACAAATCAGAAAAACTTTATTTTTTGTTAATTTTAAGAAAACGTTTTGGAAAATTAAGTGCCAAAGATTATGTTGTCCAAATGTCGACCTTCGCGCTGCTGGCACTCCTCTAAACGAAAACAGAAATTAGCCGTCACGCGTCTACACATCTCTCTGGAAACAGCGGCCATTTCGGTGTGGATATTCTGCTTCAATTGCAGTAGAGTTCGTGGTTTATTTGCG
>JAHWXV010215047.1:0-19397 GCA_024586415.1 Phrixothrix hirtus | reverse complement strand
TTTAAAATTAATATAATTATAATGGTTATGTATATTTAGATATTAAAAAGATCGAACCCCAGTCAGGGAATGAATTTTTATAAATCTTTTTAATATCTAAATATACATAACCATTATATATATATATATATATTATATATATATATATATATATATATATATAACAGAAAACGTAGATTATTTCAGCATCCTTTTAAATATAGATAATTGTAGTCAAAGCCAATAATTGACACTCTTGTGATAAAAGTTGACTCCCCATTTTAAGATACATGCGTGGTTTAATTTCAGATAACGTTCTATAGGGATCTATGCAGCACAATAAACGATCGTAGTTACAATCAGATAATTATTTGTAGATAAAACTAACAAACGATAACTTTACAAATGAATTCTCCCAAAACCTTCGTAAGTAGAAAGATAGTCAAAGAATAGAAGGAAGTCACTAAGGCAAATTACAGATAAATTAACGCAAGTTTTAACAAATGGTGGTATACAAGAAAAGTATCAAAAAGGGAACTCACCTAATCAAAATTAATAATTTCACAAGAAAAAGGAGACTATTTAATAATGCAATTAAAAGTTTTTCGGTTACCTGAGATACTAAATTGCACCACGAAATGCATTTTTTGATGCATAAGCAACAACAGAAAATACCCCAAAATGGTTAATATAAATATGGACACATAGGCTTTCGGATAGGATTCTATTTAATGATGGATCTTTTAAAATTTATGAATTATAAATTTGAAAAAGATTTAATTTGAAATATAGTTATATTAGAAAATGATCAGATTTATTTATAACAATTAAGTATAACTAAATATAGATTTAAAAACGGAAGGTATATTTTGAAATACATCATTTTATTTAAGAAAAAATTTTGTCACGCAAAAGTTGAACGTAAAAACCATTTCAACTCATTGGGTTGCAATTAATGTTCAAATTAAAGCGCGCAAATTGTTAATTTGAAATGAGTTTTCAAGAGGATGGCATCAACTCTGCTCACAGTTTGGGGTGCACTGCTAATCTAGTAACTAACAAATTGTGATAAAAAGTTACCTAATAGTAAAAACTTGTCAAACGTCAAACTTAAGAATGTTTTCTTTTCGTAACCTAATTCCCTTAGGTTATCAATTAATTACGTTTGCATAGAACCAAACTCGTATATGGCACATTGATTTTACAATTACTGACGCACAATTCGTCCTAAAACTTGTACTTCAGTAACGACTCTAAATTGTAATGAATCATTGAATTTTAACAAATGAAGTAGTGCAAATAATACAAATGCTCCCTTTCCGTTCTAAAAAACATAAGGCTGGTCACGTTGCTACTTTACTGAAATAAAATTAAAATTAACACTTTCATTGGATATAAATTTTTCCCAAACTCTAATTATTCCATAAATCATTTCCGTAAGTTTTCGGATTTTATATCAATTGCTGGGAAAACAAAAAACTTGATATTTGTTTAACAAGATGGCGCTGAAAATTACAATCTCGTAGTTTGCAATAGTATATTCATCCTTTATGTACTAAGATGTTGTAACGTTCCAGAGTGTGTTCTTTCGCTCACAGGTTCAATAAAACTAATTTATATTTTAGCAGCTAGGGTAGCTTGTCGTGGTGGGCCGGCCCAGAATGACGAATCGGGGTGTTTCTGGTGGTCCTGGTGGCTCTTGGGTTCCCTCGGGTTTAAATCAAGTTCGGTGATGGTAAAGGAAGAAGCTTATATATTAAAATGACATTATCAGTGAATGTGGTCTCAACTTCTTATATGAAACGAACTTTTTACATAAGTTTATTTACGTTGGATTTATATAGGTAACTCTAGCGGCAATAATAACAAGAATAAAACCTTCAAAACATAATTTATTCACACTGACCAAAAATAATAATTTAATACGGTAATTTATACATATTTACAAGCGTTATTAAATTCATCCAATGAAAAAAAGAAGTTCTTTATATCGACGGCGTGCAATATCGGCCTAACAGACGCTCAGCGTCGCGTTTGATAATAACAGCGTACGCCCGCACTCCGTAGAACGTGTCCTGTTACTCTAATCTCGCGTAGTTCAGTATTCCTCCAGTGTGCATGTGGTCACGTTGCTTGCGAACGTATCCCTTTACGCAAGGAATCTTATGATTTTAATAAATATATATATATTTATATTAATCCATCCATGACCGGTGCCACTCGACGGAGAAAGGTATCTCGGCGACAGGTCTTCGCTACCTAGAAAACCAATTCTATTTGACGACGTCCTTGATAATGGTTACAGCAGCGTCTGTGAATCAACACAAAACGCAGGCGCCGTGTCTACCCTTGTAATCAGGGTTGGACTGCTACAAAGCAACGCGTTCAGGCTCGAATATAAGATTGACGGAATTCGGACGGTACAAGGGAGATCTAGCCCTATGGATAACTGAACTATTACGCAGCTTAAGGTTGCAATAGTGATGTTAGTATCAAAGTTTCAATAATTCTACGGCTACGTACTTTGTAATTAGCAAAGGACTTTTAACTTTAACAAAATACAGCTTAACCTCACAGGCAAAGCTTAATATACTGATGCAGTATATACTAGTTCAACGAAAGATCTCCCGGTGTAAGTCTGTTCAAAGAATTTCTTGGTATGGGTTCAGACAAAGAACTGCTTTCGCATTGGAAACGTCGTGCTTTTATACATAATTGTCAAATATCGCTCTTTTCTTCGAACGGTATTGATAATTGTGTATTCGGTCTTACACTAATCGATAAGTAGACGATGGCATGCGCTTCGTTTATCAATTGATTTATATTGCAATACTGCACAATTTCAGTTAATGACTTCTTATTTATTAAAAGTGGTTTTGGATTGTTTCTATATTTACCTTATACCTTGGAAGCAATTTATATTTAATTTGAGCGGTTTCCCAACGGTTTATATCTGAATTATTATTGCGCAATGTGTCGTAATTCTTATATTCCAATTTTGTACAATTTTTCTTTATTCAGGTCGGTTAAAAATAATTAAAATCGAATCAACTTAAGGTAATTCGCTCCCGTTTGCATGCTTGAAATCTTTATCAATGTCTTATACGTATAACCTGCCGGAATTTTAAAATAAATACAAAAACACGCGATTTGTTGCGAATCGATTTTTCGCATGCTACTTTCACTTAATAGATCCCTAGAAATGTTACAATGTAGGTTTTTATTTAAAATCATACAAAATGGATAACTTCTTATGCTTGTGCGCACAGCACGTATTCAGTTATTATTAGTTACTAATAAAAGTAACTCCTCTTTCGTATATGCCAGATAAAAATTGAAAGATTGAGTTGTTCTTGAAATTTTGGCCTCCCATAAACTCTTCCAGTACTAAGAAATGCTACACGTTACCCCAAGTAACCTAGCAAGCAGTTTTTGTGTTTCATAGATTCCAGGTTAAAATTCGTCTAGACAAATAAATTCTAAGAACTCACCTAACAATTTGAACACCTGTCAGAACTTCTCTGGGTTCGTAGATAATAATAGTTTGAGTTGTAGAAATATTTGTTTACCTTGACTAACTATCTTTAGTCGGAGGGTTACGGCCGCGGAGTGAGATCCGTGGCATTAACTAGTGTCAGGGAACCTAGGTATAATTTTAACTATTGTTCAGGGCCTGCGTGTGTACCGTCTATGCAGATACTCTATTTAATTACGAGAGTAATCGTAGTTCTCTCATTTTGATTTATTTAATGCATTAATCTTACGATATCATTTGTACTTTTATTTATATACATACATTCAATTAGTTTCGCATAGTGTTTTAGAACATTTATTTTTATGGCAGGTCGTCTTTACTAACTTATATCTAAGGTTTAAGAGACATAAAGTTGTTATCGAAGGATACTGTATATTCACCTAACCATAACCAAACAAACAACGTGCAGCATGCTTTGGCGTTGTCTTGTGTGTTACTGGAAGAATTGTGAATTTTATTGGTAAGCTAATCTTTTGTTAATTATGGGATTTCAATGCGTTTTGAATATCTTTTAGACTCGTGAAAGAATCAATATTATATCGACTTCGAATAAAAGTGTCTTTAAACCGTAACGGTATTTGTGGGACCTGAGGTTACGTTTTTTATATCTTTCTTGAATGAATGTCCTTAAAAACCTAGAATAAATAGGGAGGATGCCTGCGATTGTAGATATTTCGAATGAAGAGTCCTTAAAGTTCGATAAACGTTAGTCGTAAAGGAAAATACTTCTCGGTTACTTTACTCCGGATGGAAGTTTATGAGTACAACGAAAACTGTCTGCGAGGAAGGCTATTTCAAATAACATCGGCAAAAGGAGCCCATAAGTTATGAGAACATCGCCAAGGGGTTATAATGTAACTCTTAAATAAATGTCCTTACAGTTATCTAATATAGCTCGAGATTATTACAGGTAATTCGTGAAATTTTAAGGTAGAGAACCGCAAAAGGCTCTGAAATTTGTTTCACTGCATGTCATTTATATAATCTCCTTTATGAGTTTCTGTTTTATCGGATGGAAATTTCCTCTGCTAATATTTTCATTATAAAATTTCAAATATTTAGTGCCATATTTTAATAACCAATCCTAACAACTTTATAGGTTTTCTTTGTCTTCAGTAACGCATTTCATTTTCTACCACTAGGTGTCGACAGCTATCTCATATTAAATTATTATGTTTACCTTCTAGCTTCCAAGGTACAGCCAAGGACAAGATGTACATGCTCAATTGGAAATGAGATTCGCTTGAATCGCAACAACCATTCAAATGCATTAGAAGGCGCATCCTCCTCATAGCAGCTGTATTTCAAGTGACGCTTGTGATATCTCTACTAAGAATGATTGTAATACAACAACGTATTTTAGTAACTCCGCATATTTCAAAAGGGGGGCGTGTTAATAATCGATAAACTTTCAATGCGGACGAATCTGTGTAAACCAATTTGAATCTTAGGGTGGGCACGGGCTTCTCATTCTTCCTATACGTGATGTGACTAAAAGAAAACAATACTTTTTTAATTGCGCGTATTGTAGTACGTTGATTAGATGTTTCTTTTTCAAATTGATAGTACTGTTAGTGAAGTATGTACCAAATTTCAGACCGGTGCCATTTTAAGTTTGTTTATGGTGAACCGTGAAGTAAAATGCTTTTGAGAACATTCTGCGATCTTTATGTGTGGCGGCATGTTGGAGCCAAGAATTTGTTCAAAATCTTTATTAAAAACAAAATTAAGTGCAACGAAGCATTAAAAATGTTACAAAGAGCCCTTGATGGCGATACGTGTTTATGAATGTTATAAACGCTTTAAAGAAGGTCGTCAAGACGTTAACGATGACGATAAGTGTGGGCGTCCTAACACCTCATACAACGCTTGCTAAACGGAGAATTACAATTAGAGACGTTACTGAAGAACTAAGAAAAGCGAACGGTTCATGCGAAACAATTTTGGATATAAAACGAGTGGCAGCTAAATTAATTCCGAAACTTCTGAATTTTCAACAAAAGTAGCATCGCATAAAAATCGCCGAACAAATGCTTGCTGACGTCGCTAATAACCCAGAATTATTCCAACACGTTATAAGTGGTGACGTAACAAAATCTCAATCATCGCAACCAAAATGTTCTGAGAAGCCGAAACAGGCAAAAGCACGCCAGATGAGGTCAAAGGTGAAGGTTCTTCATACCGTTTTCTTTGACTACAGCGGAGTTGTGCACCTTGAATTTTTACCGACAGATCTCACAGTTAATACGGAGTATTACCTATAAGTTGTGCGTAATTTACGTGAATCTATCCGAAGTAAACGACCTGAATTATGGACAGAAAACTATTGGATTTTACACCATAACAATGCATCCGCACATACCGCATTATTCATCACGCATTTCTTGGCGAAACACAAGACTATTATGATACCGCAACCTGCATATTCTCCACATATAGCCCCTTGTGGCTTTCTCCTATTCCTTAAACTCAAAAGGACCCTTATAGGACAATGTTTTCAACGCTAGAGGAAATGGGGAAAAATCACTGGCTAAGCCGAACGCAATACCTAAGAAGGCGTTTCAACGGTGCTTTTGAAGCTGAAAATAACGTTGCCGAAATTGTGTTGTATTCCAGGGTGAATATTTTGAAGGGAACAGTATAAAAATTGATGAATAAATTACTAGTTTTTGAAGAAAATTACAATTCTCGTTTCTTTTTAATCACACCTCGTACATTGCACTTAAATATTTTCTATGATTCTAGGTAATATTTTTCTGTTATTTTTTCTTCTAAATTTTAATCCTTTTATCTATATTATGAATTTATTTACTGCAATGGTTTTATTTTTTTTAGGGTTTGACAACTAATTACTGTTTTAATTAGTACTTATTCATTCATTGTTTAGGAACTTTGGATTAATGCTGAATTCTATTATTATTAGCTATTTCTAATAATTTCATACAGTTAAAATTTGAATCTTAGAATAGGTAATAGCGTAATAAATTCGAAGTTTGTCATACACCTATTGCCTAAACACAACAAATCCCGGGTCTACTGTTTACGGATCGGGCGCGATGTCTGGCGGACTTCGCCAAAAGTGCTCTATTAACTAACTAAAGAGTGTTACATACAATCTATACCTACAAAATCTTAGCCGGGGTTTACATGCGTTCCACTACCTGACTTCGATCGCCAATACGAGTAATAACCTAACGATATTCATAAGCAACTTTATTTAACTTATAGAGGAATTTAGTGTTTGTATATTTTATAAATTTAATTTTTAAATAAAATACCAGCAACTGTTAAAACATACGAGTACTCAGTTCATTCCCTAAGATTGATATGCAAAAACTAATATATCAAGTCTTTTAAAATAATTATATGATGTTTTTAACCTACCCTGGGAAACCAATCAGCGTCACAATTTACTGAATACAAAATAGATTACAGTAGTCCAAAATTAAAACTATTTATTACAAAACAAGTTAAACACTTTGTAACTACTCTGATTAAACTGGATTACCACCAATTAAATTATTTTACTTCGAGTAATACTGATATATCCAACGAGTTAACAAAAAACGGCTATAGAGACTTAATCTGTTACTATACCACTTACATTGTTTTATTAACAGAATTTACACATTTATTTAAATAAAATTTTATATGTAAATTGCTTTAATATCATTGATGTCATAAACACGTCCATTTAAATTTTACAAAAGTGAAGGATAGCCTAATGAACACATCTTTCCTCTCTCTATTCACATAAAACTTTTAATTTATTATAGGGTTCTAAATGTTTCTCAGCAAAAATAAAATCAAAATGGCTAAATTCTACAACAAATGAACTTTTCAAACATAGACACGGGCGTTCGTTTTCAACCATTTATAACAATGCAAACTTTGTTTCTCTATTCAACTTCGTTTCGTGTGATAATAACGAAAAAACGTTGTTGTTTCTAATTAATTTAACGACCCATTAGTTATCTGTCTAAAAAGAGTAAATTAATTTTATTTTAAAATGTGACACATTGTTAAAAGTACGTTGTGTGCAAATATAGTAACAACATGGAAATTCGCTTATCTGACATCCTCTCATAATATTAATATTGGAAATTTTTAACGTTTTTAATTTAAAATTATTATGCAAATATTGTCTAGATATGTAGATTTAATTTAAAATCACTTTTAATTGAATATATTAATTACGGTATACATTTAAGTAAGCTGATTTATTGTTTAACTTCGCTAATTCCGTCAGTGTTTGGTGTTATTTTATTTTCATTTGCATAGCTACCGATTCGATTTATAGCTCTTATATTTCATGTTAGCATAACTGGCTTTAAGTTTAGTAAATAGAATTATGTACACCTCCTGAATAACAAATAAATATACCTGCAACCCGCATTTAGGAAAAATTGGTATTATTTGATAAGCTCTAAGCTTTATTGTAGGCACTAGATAATCACTTGTTAAAATAAATATTACATCAACGTGAAGTATAAAAACTTGTGATTATTAGCTTAAGGTTCAGAATCGTATCAAAAGATTAAAAAGTGTGTTTAGCTCACTGAAATTGTTTTAAATAATGTGTATTGCGAACTATAATTTAAAAGGGATCCTACCTTCCTAGTGGTATTGTTCATTTTTCATTTCATCCATAATTACACAAACAAATATACACGTAATTTCATTCAGATTACCCTATTAAGCACGGTATGCAGTAATTTTTATAATTGGAGGGGGGGATTGTTTCATGCTTTTGTTACATAAAATACTATTTTTACCCAATTAACATCATTAAAAAAGCATTCTTGAAATATGTTTGGTAATATTAGCTAATGATTTTATAATGAATACTGTCAAGTAAGAAGCCGTGCTTAAAAATGATAAAACATTGATTATTCTAATTAATCAAGCAAATGGTAAAATAAAAGTGTCTTTAGGTATTCGGCAACGCTAATGCTTCGCCTCGCAAATGCAATCATAATTGCGCGGCAAAAAATGTTGCATTTTTAATCATTATAACACAATGTACTATTATTAACCAAAATGGAAGTTTAAACGTATGACGTCACGCATAAATTGCCGGCTATGTGATACGTTGTCAAGGGCGGTCACGCTTATGGATTGATGTGGTTTTAAACCGTTGAATTTTCATAAATATTGAAACAATTTTCAATACTTCTATCTGTTTCGTACAGAATTTTTAAGATCACTATTTAGTACTATGAGTCGTCCTTTCTATGATTTGAAATACTTTTTGAGGAAAAGGGAGTATGCAATTAGCATCGATAAAGCAAAGATATGTTAGCTCTAGGAGACGCTCCTAATTTTCGTATAATTTCTGTTACGTACAGGTAATAATTATTCGTGCGAACTAGTCTACCTCTTTGTTTATCGTTTGTTATTGTAAATCCGCGTTGAATTACATCTATCCCATAGTAGAGAATAGCTTGAATCAGTACCCTAAGGAACCCTGGTACAGAGAACTGTTATTCACCCTCTGGAATATTTCAGAAGTCGCTGCATCCGAATCTAAGAAAGTTACTTTCCATTGTCTTCACATTCATATCGACCTAATAAGAATTAACAAGCATTCAACTAACATAATTCCCGAATTAAATTATCACTATGAACTATGAAATCGCTTTGTTTGGCATAAATCAAGCCAGTTATGACATTTGATTAAAACACTTCAAATCAGGAATGAATTTACTTAATCATTATATTGCAGAAAGAATTGTAATCTATTTATGTGTACATTTAAATGTAAGTTAAACATACAAATAATCACTCTTTATAAATCATCGGATCCACAATTAAAGCATTTTAAGGTTTATAATGAGTGAAATATTTTTGAATTATGCTTTGCGTATATTTTCCCATAATAACGTTTATTCTATCAATCTATTTTATTTATGTTAGTTTTAAATTTCCTTTATTTGTAGCTACCAGGTAAGATATTTTGTAATCTGAGCGATTAATTATTCTATACCAGTGGCGTAGATGAATTAGTTTCACAACCTTAAGGACTGCAATATTCCGAGGGATTTCAAGCTCTGATCTTCAATCCTAAGTTCTGTATAATAAATTTGTATGAAGGTTAAGCGACTTCTTACCGATTTGTACAATTTACCGATACCGACGCTTCGAAACTTACTTAACTTCAATTTATCAGACCTACTTTGAATCTCCCCACTCTCCTTATGTATTCGTGTACACCTGAATTCACATTATCTGTCTTCTAAGGTGCATAGGGCCATTTCATCTTAATATAATTTTTTCAATTTAAGCTTATGAACATCGCACTTACTAAATAGTTACTCCGAAGTTCTTAATAGCAAAACTCCATTATCCGAAACGATAAACTGCGGATCTTAATTAGTAATTTTCTAGTAAAACCATTTCATGTGGTAAATTTACTTGGTATGCAAAGTAAGCTATATATCAATAAGTGAAATTAATTTAGTTATGTAAATCTGCATTATTTATTTAATTGTTAGATTGCCTACCTAATTTACAAAGAATACATAACATAAAGAAATGCGCGCTTAGCTGCAAATTTGAAATACTAACTTGATAAATGGATTCTATAATCTCCCTAGTTATTATCACATTTTAAGTTATCAAGTGACCCTAAAACAACAGTTATGTATTCTTTGATGTGTTACTCTAACTGCAGCAGAATATTTAGATATGTTTTGTGATCACGTTTAAGGTGGCACTCTTTCTTCTAACATAATTAAAGATTGAATCGTTCGAATTTCTTAACTTATTTAAGATTTAATTCAGATTATTCAAACCTAAAGCTATTTTAAAAACTTTTCTTATAAACGCCTTTAATGCTAAAATAAATCGTTTTTGAACTTCATGAATGTTTGACATTGTATTTATAATAAGTGATCAAGTAAAAATGATATTATGGTATATTTATTAAATATATTTCCTAAAAAAAATTGGTCTTAAATTATCAATTTTGATTTATGTCGGAAAAAATAATAACAAACCCGCCCCTCATTATACCCACCCAAAGTGCAACTACATAAAGAACATTAGCATTGGTTAATGCTTTCTAATAAATCTGTTGCTACGCAGTTGAAATTTTAAGTAAATATGTTGTAAAATCTAATTGTAATGGAATATATACATATAACCGCTAGCTTAGTGTAAATAGAAGGCTGACAATCTTATGACTGTATATTTGGAAGGGGGACCCTAGAATAAAATTTAATATATATTTATTGTGGGCTATGTAATTTACGTTTCGGTAACGTTACGCAAATAAGATTATTACGCAATGTACACCTAATTAATTTATTTAATTTCACTGTGACAATGTAAAATCTACTAACATTTATTTTAAGCAGTTACATATATAGTTACTTCATACGCTGCAATTAATAACAAAAATTTAACTTAATTTTTTATTAATTTACATATTCAATATTTTTAACCTACATTAGAAGACGTATTTTTAAATTTTTTCTTTACTGAATAAATAATGTATCGGCCTGTTGCGAACCAACATCTTTTGTATTCGTATCCCAATTGCGAGGAATGGAATGGAAACATTATTTATTTAAGAAATTTTATTTTCGGGCAATTGAGAGTACGATTTAAGATATCGCTATACAAAGAATGGTGTAAAAATTTTAGAAGTTTTTTTGAATCAATTTACCTACACCTATGTAAGTTTCAAATTTAATTTTTATTAGATATGTTCTTAATTACCATGATACTTAAAGCCGTGGATCATTATCTTTGGTAAAATACTTTGCTATAAAAGTGTTTCTAATTTTAGTAGCATTAGATACACTAATCCATAACCTTGAGTTCCTTCTAATTTTTTGTACGTGTTAATCGTTTTCAGAATATAATATGGAGACAATGTTATCAACAAATTGTTAATGAAAATGAAATAAACTTTTTCGAATCAAAACTGCATAGTAAAGAACGCTTCTTACCACGAACGAAAAAAAATTTATCAACCGATAGCTGAAAAGGAAGAATAAGCCTTTTTCATCAAAGAAGAGATATTGATGAAGTAAAAATTAAAAAACTAAGAAATTTAATGTGAAAGATTCTATAGAACTTATTCTTGACGAAGAAGAAAAACTGATCAATAAATCTTTGATGGAAGATGCAAATCTTCTATCATAAAATGAAGACAATTTTATCAACAAATTGTTGAGGCACATTTTGAACGGTACGGTACGGTATTCCATGTTTTTGGTAAAAGACGATCCATTCTATAATGCTAGTGCTAGACCACTCTTTGCTCCTCCATTTCAGACAAAAACTTTTAAGATCAATCTAGAACCAACTATTTAGTAAAACACGAAAGTAAATGCCAAGTACTTTAAATTTTAAAAAATAAAACGTCACTATAGCCGTGACGGAAGCCTTTGCCTGCATACTTTTTGGCTACTATGATACAGAAGTTTCACTATATATTAATTATCATGGCATTCTAAGAAATCTTGAAATCAACTCTTCCATAACTTTAACAAGCTAGGTCTTCTCTTATTTCACACACATTAAAATTAAAACGACAAAACAAATAACCAACAAATGTAATTTTTATTAGTTGTCACTGATTATTACAAATTACTACCAAATTTGAAATTCTTATTTATTAAACCTGAAAATGTTCACGCAGACTGTAAAAGCAGCCCCGTATAGCATAACGAACGCGATTATAAAAACTGATACAGTTTCGCGCGTTTTCATCTTAATTATAATTAAGTTTAAAAAACAATTTAAAAGACTATAAATTCGCGGATGCGTGAAACGTTAATAATTAGAATAATTAATTATATATAAATGTTTGTAGATTCAGTAGTTTGTCTAATTAACATTCCATAAACTACAAATGTTGTATTTGTATAAAATAAGGTATAATTAATCAGCCTTTGATTTAAATTAGGCAGCTTTGTCTACAGACCTGGTTTTACACTTAGAAGTTTGCAAAGATTGCCGTCCTCGCCGAATGAGATCCGTTGCTAGGGCAACAGACCCCTTAGTTGAAAGATGATTACGACGCTCTAGTTACATAATTGTTCGTATCTTAATAACTAGAGTGCCACAAAATTGTCTACCAGATTAAGCGGGACCGTCGTATGTTATATCCCAAGTTGCTAGGGCGACGGGGAATATGTCAGGCGAACGCGCTTTGTATGATTCCGGGAACGCAAGCTTTATTTTCTCGTGCTACAAATGTTAACAGGAGAACATAACCCCTAGACCGTTTACAAACCGTCCGTATAATAATGTAAGAAACGTTAAAACACGATCCAATTATTAGACAATTTCTAAAAGCATCCCAGTATCTGTTATGACATCTATAATTAACTACTGGTGAGACCACACCTCTTTATGAGAAGCGCCGAATAAATTCATTGAAAGGCGGGCGTGGAAAGAAAAGCGGGAGCAGTAAAGCACGCAGTGATCATTCATTCTGCTCTTTCTGAGCTCGTTACCTTGAAAGTAGCGGCAGAAAACAAGCAAGCGCCGTCGATTCAACATGTTGTGGAGAGGGTCACGAAGGAAATTCTGAAACAGTTAACATCTGTGTCTCCAGTGACATACAGCAAGGTCGCTGTGGTCCCTGACCGCATGGATGGAGCTTTTGTACCCGCTGCACCTCCTGTGCCACAAAACCGATTTAAGGCCATTGATAAACCTCTAGACGACTTCTATGGATGAAACATTTAAAATTCTTACCTCCCAATTGACTCCGGCTGAACTTGGCATTAAACCTACCCGGATGGTAAAATTGGCTAATAAGTCAATTCTTGTAGAATCTGCAGAGGTCTGTCTTGGTAATTTGGTTGTTCATCCTGCGCTTGCTAGAATGCAGCTTGTTGCGGCGGTGTAGGCTAAAGCAATGCCCACGGTTATTGTGTACGATTTCCCTGGAACTATTTCTAAAGAACATCTAATAGACGAAGTTGTTCAAATACATACCTCGGTTACGGGGTTTCGGGGTTAGGGTAGCATTTCCGTTGGGGCAGAGGGGAGGTGCGACGGCGAATTGGGTCCTTGAAGTACATCAGGGGGTCCGTCAGGCTGTACTGTTTGATGAACGTCTGTACCCCGGCTGGAAATCTTGCATAGTTTGCAATTTCGTAAGAGTGTCTCGTTGCTACAACTATCAATGCTTCGGTTACATTCCTAAATATTGCAAGTCTGCTAAACAGTGCAGCTACTGCGTGCAGTCTGACCATGAAAGTAGGAAGTTCCCGTCGCGAGACAATAAAAATTTTCACAGGTGCGCTAACTGCATACGTTTGAGAGCCAAGGCTGATTTAGTCAAACACGATACCTCTGATTCAAATTGCCCTCTATGCCAGTGTCGACTCCAGGATGAAGTCAACAATATAGTTTATTCGATAGAATGACCATTCTATCGGTAAACCTTAAAAATTCCCGAACTTTACAATGGAATTTCATCGATATATCTTGGAGCACGAGGCTGATCTAATTTTTATGCAAGAGCCCTACATGCCAGAATTCGGAAGTATCTGCAAGCTACTTGCTCTTCGCGGCTACCGGCATCTTAACAAAAGGTTAATAATTTAGTTTCAATTAATGACCAATTTTGTGATTGTGTTATTCTCCCAAATTTTTGCAAAGATAATTTTATGCCAACGTGTTTAACTATTAATAACTTGAACATTTTTTGTGTTAGTGTCTATTTGTCCCCGTCCTGTGATTTGCCCGTCGAACTAATCTTTGCCAGTCGTGTTCTTGAAAATTTAAGTGACAATTTTGCTTTTATTTGTGAAGACTTTAATACGCGTGCTGAACTGTGGCACGTCGTGCCAATAAAAGACGAGGCAGAATCCCAAAGAAATTTGTGGTTGACGCTGATTTATAAATTTTAAATGCTCCTGGTAAGCTTTATACGTTTAAGTCGGAATGCCGCCCATCGCAGTAACATTGACATGACGCTGGTGGGCGGAGTCCCGCCCGGCCTTGCATTCGATTGGAACGTCCTGGCAGACGCTCACAGCTCGGATCACAGAACAATTTCTGTAGCAATTAGTTGTGCCAAGATATCAAGATATTTGCCCGAAGCAGCGTTACATTGCTCTGTGTAAAAACTTAACTCAGCTGGCGCTGTAAATGATCTTGTTAAATTAAACTACGACCTTGACCTAAAATATTACTGGCTTACACAATCATGTAGTATAGATTGTACGGTACGATATTTAACCCAGGGCATACTGGAAATTATGAACAAGGTTGCAACGTGTAGGATTTGGTTTCCTACCAAACCGTACTGGTCACGTGGAGACTGTCAGACGGGCGTATTTAAAATAAGGCCAAACTCTATAAAAACCTGCATGCAAACCTCAAACAACAACTCTAAGAAGATATGCGCGACTAGAAACAAATTTTTTCATGCACTAGACAAAGCAAGGAAAAGATCGTGGGAGAATTTTGTACACAAGGAACTGGCCGTCAATCCTTGAAGGCTATTTACAAGATCGCAAAGGGGAAATCTATTCAGCCTGGCCTCTTTACTTCCGTGCCGGATCGCGTCGGAAACAATTCACGGACGCCGGTGGGCGCAGTGCGTAACATGCTTGATGCTTTGGTTGCGAACGATGACCACAATGATAACAGCAACATACAAAGTACGTGGCAGCAAAACTTTGACACCCCTGCCTTACTTGTGGGCCTTCCGGAAACGCCAACCATGAAGGACCTTGACGCCGCGTTTATTGCGATTAGGGGCAGCAAAATTCCTGACCCTGACAAATTACGGGGCAACATAGTGAAATTTGTCTATGAACATTTAAAATCATTTGTACATAAACTTTTTAGTGCTTGTTTTTGTGTTTCGTACTTTCCACGAAATTGGAAAATCGGAAAATTAGTTTTAATTTTTAATTTTCATGCATCCCATAGTATCCTAAAAAGCAATCGGCCCATTTCTCTGCTCGTTGAGTTTGGAAAGATGCTTGAGCGGTTAGTGAAAAACAAACTCTATCAGGAACTTACCTACATACACTCCCCAAGACAATTTGGTTTAGTTCGCGGCAAATCGGCCATCCGATCCCTTCAATGCTACTTAAAACACGTCGTAACGCCAAAATGTAATGCAATTATCATTTTTATGGATATATAGGGAGCCTTTGATAGCCTGTGGTGGCCCGGGCTACTGCAGGTTCTTCGGACGCGTGGCCTGCCAAACAACATACAAAATTTAATTAAAAGCTACCTAACTGACCTACATTTAACTTATGATATGTGTTCTGGTACCCTTAGGAAGTTATTAACCAGGGGTTACCCTCAGGGATCTGTTTTGGTCTCTACCATATGGTAACTTTTTTATGGACGACTTGCTTACTGAGAACCTTCCCGAGGGCGCAAGTCTGCTTGCCTATGCAGACGACCTTGCTCTGATTGTGACCTCGAATTCTAGGGAGGGAATCTGGAATGCTGCACATGTGTCACTTGACATTATATAGAGGTGGCCCCACAATTCAAATTAACTATTTATGTCACAAAAACCAAGCTCTTGGTTAACAAATCTAGCCGTAAATCCCACCATAGGGATCTTAAATTCTCTATTAATGACAAGAAAGTAGAGATTGTTAATAGCATCAAGTAGCTGGATGGTACTATAGACAGAAAGCTAAATTTTGAACAACACGTCAGACATGTCACCGAACTCGCCAAAACGAGCCTCTGCATTTTGATAAAGGCTCCGAGAATCACTTGGGGATTGAGACCACGAACTCGGCTGCCATTAGTTACAAGTCTGCTATCCTGCCTATTGTCACGTATGCTACGGAAATCTGGAGTGATATAAGTTAGTCAATTTCAACATTAGCAGGAACTTACACTCTTTGCCGGCGACCCCTATCGATCGGTCTCGGTGGACGCGGCAGACATTGTAACGGGCTTCCCCACAAATTAAAAGAAGCCGCGACTCCATCTTCTTAACTAAACACATCAGAATACCAAAACTTTCATTCAATAGGCATGTTCGTTAATATCTCCACCTACGAACTAAAGACGAGTGGCAGTTAAGATGGAAAACTTCTACGAAAGTAAGATTCACTTACCGCCTGTTTCCGGTAGTGCAGTCCGACCTCCTATACCCTCCTGGATTTCAATCCACGCAGATTGTGCCTTCCAGTCCCACTTATTGCAGGTTGCGATGCTCGCGGCGCGTAGACAACCGATTACTCCACTGCCCTGCTTTTGCACAGGCCTGTGCGGATGTCTTCGAGCTCTTCGGGTTCTACCGTCTTTTCAGAACTTCGTGTACCTGGACGTGTCAGTTCTTGGGCGTTTCCTTCGGGAAGGGGGAGTGTGATGTGTTGTGCGGCTGTGATCGGTACTTCGGTATGTTTGAAACGTACTCACGTGAAGCTTGCGTTCTGTAATTCAAATTTCTATATATTTTGTTTATTTATTTTATTTTATACTGAATTGACTTTTATTTATCTTTATTACTCTCTGAACTTGCTTATTTATTTAGCTATTCTATTATCTTACTACCAAATTAGTATAGGTGACGCTTAAATATACTCAGTGAAATGAAAATCGTAACACCAAGAAGACATAGTAATAGTTTGACCAAACTTGTCAGAAACTTTTGACTACTAGAAGGTAGCAGTTCATTAAAATTTTAAAGAAAAAGAACAAAATATAAACATAATCTTTATTAATAATGGGTTAGTCCCCCCCTATTGGTTACACACTTCCTCGCTCTTGGTATCATCGAATTTAGCAGATGATCGCTTTCCTCTTGAGGCATTGTGTCCCAAAGAACCTATACCCCGTACTTTACAGCTTCCAGCGTCTACGGAGGAAGCAGCAAGTTCCTCAGTCTTCTCCCCATAATTTCCCACACATGCTCGATGGGCTAAATATCAGGAGATCACGGTGGCCATAGCAAGAGATTTGCAAAGCAGTCTATAGAATGTCTTGCAATATGGGGACGTGCATTATCCTGCTAGAAAAGTGGGTCTTCCAACTGCTGAATAAATGGAAGAATATGGGTTTCTACCACTCCATTCACATATCCCTGGGCGGTCATATTGCCTCGGATTAATACCAAACAAGACCTACTCCAATAAGTTATAGCACCCCATACCATAATCCCCATAATGTGGTGCACATGCCCCGAACCGGAAAACTCAACATTGCGACATTCCGCACGTTTTCGTCTGACCCTCATACGGCCATCGTGCATCCCCAAATAGAATCTAGATTCATCACTGAACACCACCCTGCGCCACTCCAAGTTCCAGTGCAGTCGCAACGTACGCCACTCCAAACGTTGCTGTCGGTGTTGAGTCGTAAGTAGTAACACAAGATGTGGCCGATAGGATTGCAAGCCGCATGATTCTGCGGTAAACTGTTCGAAGGGTTATAGGACGACCTTCATTAGCTAACCATTGATCGGCAATTGATCTGGTACTGGATAATCGGTCTCTTGTTGCCATTAGTTCAAGATGGCGTTCCTTCACCTCGTTTGTTCTTCTCCGCCACCTAGTTCCTCTTCTGCGACGCTTCTAACCCTCCCTGGTCCATGCCTGATACCAGTGGATGGTGGATTTGTTCCGGTTAAGACGATTTGCAATTTCTCTGAACGACAAACCACCTTTGCGCAAACCAACAATACGATCTCTGTCAAATTTGCTTAATTGACTGTAAATTCCATGTTAGCGCACTCTAGGCACGATTACATTCTCAAAACAAGCGATAACAAGCGATAACAAGCGATAACAAGCGAAAACGCTAAAGAACTGAACAAAATCTCCCAAAAAATACACCAGATAACATTGTTAGAAAAAACTGAAGGAACTGTCAGATACATAAGTCATTATCACTTGTTCTATAATAATGAAATTTTAGTTAATTGTTACCTTTTAGTAATTAAAAGTTTATGCCAAGTTTGGTGAAAAATTCCTACGCCTTCTTGGTGTTACGATTTTCATGTCATAGAGTATATTTTCGTATCTCTATGAACCATTTTCCTATATTATAATAATAATTATAATAATAATAATAAAATTATTTATTGCTGTCAAGTCTACAAGGGACATATACTCACAGTAACGTCAATACACAAATTAGAACATTATTTCTAACAATTGTATTTGTAACCAAATGAAATTAAATTATTGTTAATAGTATGTATTGTGTTGAAATCTTTTATTTCAAATATAATTACAGTAAATTTAATTTAGCATTTCAAAAAAGTGTAACAATTAAGTATAGCAACCCTAAGTAACTAAAATTGTGAAAATAATGTTTCCTAAGCTAGTGCTGATCTAGTTACATAATTTGATTGATCGAAACCAATAAAACTTGAGTGATGTATGAGTGATGCCTGTAACCGTAACATAAATCTTATGTTTTCTAATTTTCATAGCAGTCTTCAAAATTGCATCCCACTCCGATTTTATGACTGAATGCTGCTGGAAACTTGGAACCTGTTATTGCTTTCGTGTCTTATGATCGATTTTCACCTATAACATAAATATTTGAAACACACCTAACCGATGTTCAATTCTGTAATAATATCTAGCAGTGTAACTTTATAAATATTTCTATATGTATAATGCACAAATCCTATAGCCAGAATAACTATTTCATGAATTGATTTTTGGAATCTTTTATCTTTAATATCTGAATGATACGATTTTTAGTAAACTTTTTTGTATCTTTATTCTATGAGCCATTAATCGTGTTTTTTTCAACAATATTCTTAATTGTAACTACACTTAAACTTATGTGATCGGTAAATAAACTACGCTGTTTTCGAAAAAACATCTGTTATTCGTGCTGTCATAACCTCAACTTGTTGCACTTAAATTTTTAGTTGTTAGTTTTTAATTATTAATTTATTGTCATATACTTGTTA
>JAHWXV010215027.1:0-11406 GCA_024586415.1 Phrixothrix hirtus | reverse complement strand
AGCATACAAAGGTAGTTGGGATCTCATATACAAATTTTTATTTATTTAGGACCTTCAGTTTCATAATTATTTTAGTCATAGTTAATGGTACAACTACTTCAGGTTACTCGTTTTACGGACATTTTTTTGAGAACTTGTTTTAATTATATGAAAGGGCATTAAATAGCTAAGAAATACAAAAAATTTAAAAAAATCGTTAGAGCCGATTTCTCTATTCTATATTTCATATAGGTAAGAGAAAGTAAAAACGGTTGTTTCATTTGCAACAACCTAATAATTACTCCCGTGACTTTACATACATCTATATTAAAACCATAACTTGTATTCTCCAACATATAGAATATTTTTATCAACCTCTGTAGCGTTATTGTTTCCATTTAAATAGTCCAATATCAAGGTTAGACTTAAAATTATAACTGCGCTTATTTAGAAAATTATGATTGCTAGAAAAACTGAACTTTTTGTTTATAAATTATGAATCGTAAGCTGGTCACGTTTTTCTATTTATTTTCTATACACCCTATATGTTATTATTTTGTACTTTCTGTAGGTAATTCTATTTAATTACCTATTAAGATTTAACAAATGATCAATTTTATAATTAAATGTACTGTGAAAAAACGACCACACATGTTAGTTGCATCACTAAATATGAAATTGTTTATATAATTTTAACTGGGTACATTGGAGAGTCGCCAAATATTTTAAAACCAGATATACATTTCCTAGACGTGCTCAACATATTTGGAAATAATTATTTTTTAACATTTATTAAGTTGCTGCAGTATGAATCTTCAAGACAGTCACAATAAAAAGCGAACTAGGATTTACTCGGCCAATTTCGTTTTAAGAGAAGCTAAAAATATCCTTCTAATAATTATTTACATTTACATAGTAAGTGCTTAAATTTAAAATAAGATTAGGGCAAAAGCATCTTGACAGGTCAGTACTCTTTTAGATATTTAACTTGGTTCAAACATTTTAAAAATAATATACATTTTATGTAGGTAGTAAGTACTGTGTTTTGAATTTTTTCTGTGTTTAAATTCTTTCGCGAATATTTGAAATATTTGATTATATTTGTTCGTATATATACAGATTGATCAAAAAGTCATATCAGACAAGTTCTAAAGACATAAATAATTAAAATATACCTTATCAAAGAAAAAATTGTTAAATGAGGTTTACTTAACTTGTGATCAGATAGCACTCGTATGAAATGAAAACTATATCATTTCGCGTTTGTGGTAATAACTGCTGTATATCCAAATGTCAAAAGTAGGCATGAATAGGTACCATTTTTTATGAATCATTCTTTCGTAAGGTACATTCACCTATGTATAAGTGTCTTGGAGATTAAGTGATTTGCAAACTAATGTTGAATGTCATTAATGGAATAAACCCATTTTTTATGACGAAAATATGCTTCTGAAATAAATCAGTTGTTAACTTAAATATAATTTTAAACTATAACAGTAATTAGTCATTTGATGGATTTGAAGTGTAATTCATGATAAGCTTTAATGTCAAATGACAAAATGTTTTCGCGAATATGGATTACTCTAACAAGAAAAATATTTGATAACTGATTATTTATAGTGGAACTATTTGTACTAGCTAAATGAATTTTGAATAATTCCAGTAAAGTTTAATATTTTGTTAGAATTAAAAAAATAAACAAAGATAAGCGTTTAAACAGTTAATTGAATTATAGAAGTTTTATTTTCTTATAAATCTTACTTACGCAAATGAGGTTAATTTTAGAACTATCGAATAAAAATGAAACCTAAAATCATAATTTATATTGAGGACTACATATAGACTTTTAGAAAAGCAAGTAAGTTTTTAAAAGCTTCTGCCAGCAAAATTTGTCTTTTGTGCCCAAGTCTATAAGAAAATAATCTTACTTCATCCAGTTACTATTTCTTATATAAATTATGATTTACGTGGTGTGATCAAGAAGAAACGAGAATTTTTGAATTTCGTGCATTGTAGTGTCGATTTGGTTAAATGTTTCTTTTTCAAGTTGGTACTACTGTCAGTGAAGTATGCATTAAGTTTCAGAACGGTGAAATCTTCAGTTTGGTTTTAGTGAGCCGTGAAGTAAGACGCTCTTGAGAGCATTTTGCGATCTTTATGTGTGGCGACACATCGGAGGAAAGAATTTGTTTAAAATTTTGTATTCAAAATAAAATTGAATGCAACGAAGCATTCGAAATGTCACAAAGAGCCTTTGGTGGCGACACTATGTCATAAGCACGTGCTTATGAATGGTATAAATGCGTTAAAGAAGGCTGTGAAGACGTTAACGATGGCGGTAAGTCTGGGTGTCCTAGCACCTCATGCAACAATGAACATGTTAAAAAAGTAAAAGAGAGTGTGCTTGGTAATGGAAGAATTACTATTGAATAGGTTGCCGAAGAACTAAAAATATCTTACGGCTCATGCGAAGCAATTTTCATGAACGTTTTAGGTATGAAACGAGTGGCAGCTAAATTTATTCTGAAACTTCTAAATTTTCAACAAAAGCAGCATCGTGTAGAAATCGTCGAATAAATGCTTGCTGACATTGTTACTGCCCCAGAATTACTCCAACGCGTTAACTGGTGACGAAATATTGGTGTATGGCTATGACGTCGAAATAAAGGCTCAATAATCGCAATGGAAGTGTTCTGAGGAGTTGAGACCGAATGAAGCACATCAAATGAGGTCAAACGTGAAGGTTCTTCTTGCCGTTTTCTTTGACTATAATGAAGTTGTGCACTTTAAATTTTTAGCGACAGGCCTCGCAATTAATATAGAGTATTACATACAAGTTATGCGTAATTTACATGAGTTCATCCGAAGAAAATGACCTAAACTATGGGAAGAAGGCTTATGCATTTTACACCATGACAATGCACCGGCACACACCGGATTACTTATCACGAATTTCTTGGTGAAAGACAAGACCACTGTGATACCGCAATCTCCCTATTCTCCGGGCATGGCCCCATGTGACATTTTCTTATTCCCCAAACTCAGGAGGACCCTAAAAGGACAACATTTTTCAACGATGGAGGAAATAAAGGTAAAATCGCTGGCTGAGCTGAAAGCAGTACCTAAAGAGGTGTTTCAACAGTAAATCGCAAGGTGGAAATAACGTTGTCAGAAGTGTGTTGTATCTCAGGTGGACTACTTTGAAGGGGACAGTATAAAAATTGCTGAATAAGTTAATACTTTTTCAAGAAAGTTGCAATTCTCGCATCTTTTTGATCACACCTCGTATAGTAAACGAAAAGTATAATATTTAAAGTAAAGACTTAAAACAATTACAAAAGCTAAAAGCTGAACTTATTTTAAACAAACGAGCTTGAAGCTGCCAGCACTATTATTGTTGCACTAGTATTGCAATGCAACCTTCATATTCGTTGTTGGCGTTTTACATCGATTTCATATAGGAGGAGTGCACATATATGAACGAAAATTTAGTTGTCAGAAACACAGAAAATTATGGACCAAGAAGTATGATGTGCCGTGTTAAGACATATTTTCGCTTGTCATAGGTAGTAATTGTATCCAAATTAGTTGTAGTAGTCAGAGAAAAAAGTACCGTCCAGTGTTCTATAGCGTGTAATTATCAAATGTTTAGTGAAGTAAAATGTTATTCTATTTAACATTTTTACCAGGACTAGAAAAGGTGTTTAATCACTTTTGAAGAACTTAAGGTCAATAACCTAGACAGATGCTAAGCTGCATTCAGCGGGGTAGACTAAGAGTTTTTTAAATATTCTCAAGCAGTTTATACTTTCTTCCAGTAACCAGAAAACGTGTTCAGACATCTTTATTCTAATAACTATGAAGCCTTCCTTCCGAACTCATATGTGGTACCAAGCCCTAAGGGTACCAAGACCCGCCTACGCAGGAAGTTTCTAAAGTCAACTCCGGGTACCCATTTCGCTGTAGAGATTTTCGAGATGTCTCCTTCTCCAGAAAGCCGGTCTTTAGAACTGCCGTTAGTCCCATAAAGGTCAGTAGGAAGATGCGAACAACAAAGGCTCTCTCAATTCAAAATTAAATATAATTAAAAATTCATATTTTGTTCTTTCCTAATAAATGGGGATAAAATATAGGTTTGATGCATTTTTTCCTTAAAGTCTATTTTCTCCAATATATAAAAATAGTTTTCGTAAATAGTTAATTATATTTTGATATTATATCGAGGTTTCAGAACATGTTGTATCTTCAGGAAAATGTTTAGATGTTGAACTGTATTTTTAAAAACTAAAAAAATTCCTATTATTACAAACGACATAATATCAAAATAAAATTAATTGATTCCATCCAGGCTCTGGTGGATATGTTGTTTAAATTCAAATTAATAAAAGAAACAGTAGTCTGCCACAGTATTTTATTAGATATAATTGAAGGTTAGTAGTTGAAAATAAATTCTTCAGTTGATTGTTGCTCCTACTTTAATAACTAATTAGCCATCGACAAGTTCATAGATTACAGGTGTTTAATGTTATGGACCTAATACATAATTTTAATAACAATATGTTTACCAAAACAGTTATAGAAATTAATATTTTGAATTTAATTTAAATGTTTGTTAAAAAAAAACAGGCAAGTAAATATTCCAGGCAGTTATATATATTTAGAAGTGTGAAAAATGGCTGCAGGTTAAGGAATGCATTATTAAGAGAAGTGAATGAGTAAATTCAATCATTTAGTTAAAAATGCATTAGTTATATCGGCACAAATTAGTCAAGAAAATATGACTGCAGTGTGAAGGTTTAGTTAAAATTCCTTACACTTTTACTAGGTCAATATTCTTTTAATTCCCTTTATTTCTCCGCAAAAGATTTACTGGGTAGCCTAATATAAGTCTCATTTAAATATTTGTCATATATTAGTATTTATAATTCTGCATGACTTTTAGTACAATCGCGAGTACTACGTCGATTTTTGTTGTGGATTACCCTAAATCTTTTAATTATTATTATGCAAGCAAGAAACAAATTGAGTGCGTCGTTAATTACGTTTACCTGCGAAATCTTCTCTAAAAGGTGTTTGATTTCACGTATTATCCGTCAATCCAGGTGTTGGAAGCAAAGCAACATTTTGGATTACTTTCTATCATAAGAATTGATGTTAACAGGTTCTGCGGGCCCATCATCCAGCCATAAGGTAGATATAATTTAGTCTTTTAAAATATATCTTTTATTTTACTAACAATAAATGATTCCACTTTATCATTAGTTATATGAAAGTTGTTTAAACGATTAAAGTGCCATGCAGAATTTAGTAGCGTTCAATGAAAATAAAAAAGCGAACAATTAAATTGACCGGTTGCTTATATTTTGAATTCTTTGATTATTCAATTATATAATTTAAATAAAATGTTGCTGTAATTGAAAAGAACACTCCCCATCACATCAGGGAATGCTAATCAATTACAAATAAAATCTTAGAGTCTATTTTAGATTACCTATAGCGAATATGCATACATTTTGAAATTTCATCCTTACTTGCATTAGCAACAGTCGTTTCAATTACAACAAAACTCTGTAGTGTGCCGATACTTTTTATTATCTAATGAAGAATTTGGTAATTTAGTAGACTTGTGCAATATGTCGTAGCCTAACAAATTATTTAAATTTAAATTATAGCCATCATCGAGTACATAAACTAAACTTTTCTGCACGAAATATTAAAGAAGCGACATAGTAGTATATTATACAGCAAGGGACTATAGTGCCTCTTTTAATACCGAAAGAGAAAGTTTATTTCTTTAATAATTAATAAGCATTTTAGTCCTTAGATTCAAGGTAAGCGCTACAAATTCTTGGTCTGATATAGAAAAAATAATTACAATGTTTGTTCTGCGCGACGACTCAATTGTAACACTCAGGCCTAGCATCGCCTTCACATCGTATCTGTCCTTGCTTGCCGAAGACTTCTCCACCTCTAGGTATTTCAACAACATCGGTGTCTTGTTAGGCCCTCTGTGCATTTTCAGCATTGTTGACACAGGGATCTTTTGCCGTGTAAGGTCGTATTTGATCGCCTCGTTACTGATTTCTGTCAGGATGTCACGAATTACCGCCCGTAGAGACTTCCTTTTACTGAAGAAATAGTTATGGAAGGGAAATTCCCTTTTCTTGAGGTATTTGGCGACTTTCTCATGGTGGCATTCGCCTCGGAGGTGGATTTTGATGCCAAGCGCTGTGTTTTTGGCATCTAATATCTTGAACTCCAGGTGATGGAGATCTTCAGACACCTAGATCCATCAAACTTTTTCGCGTAACACGATTGGCGGTACCTTGCCTTTTTTCGGCTTATTCGTTGGAGCGTTGTCGTTGCTGGTCAGAGAGTCGTACCTATTGTTGACAGGTTATTTTGTAACAAGTTGTGATGCGGCCTGCCTTCGGGATTTCCTTTTCTTTCCCTTTTGCTGAGTAAAACCGTCACTGTCGATTGGAGAGTTCTCTTGCATTTCCTCTTCTTCGGAAGATGAGTAGTCAAGACTATTGGCTACGAACTTCTTAGCGATTTCTTCTGCGCTCATCTACGCGGTGAGTTCCTTTGCATTTTTTAATGCCGTGTCGTCATTTTTTACCATTAATCTGGCAAAGTTTGTCAGGATTAATTGTCTTTATTTTCAGATTAGAGCAGCCAGATTTATTTTTGATTAGAAAAAAACGTGGTTTTGTCATGGAAATAAAAAAAGGAGGATGAATTAATTAATTAATTGTAGTTGGTCAATTTTTATTCGATGTTTCTCGAGATAAAAATTCTGAAACTGCATCAAATAAATTACGCGCTGGTGGAATATGGGCGAAAGTTGTAAATTGGAAATCGGTAAGCAGTCAGAGTAATGTGTTATCCGAGTGCATTAGGAGATTCAAATCCACGTGTCGCGTCCGGATGTTGTAAGTGGCCGGGACGTCAACGGTTAGCGGAGTTCGAGGCGGAAGTTACGTCAAGCGGACTAAAAAGATTGCTTTTACACCGAGTTTAGGGTGAACAGTGTTTCGCGTGGTAATGTGTTCGGTCCGGAAATAACCTCTCGAAGGGATCAAGGTCACCCCTGTAGGTTCGGCGGTTGATAGTGTACCTCCCTGGCGTGGATCACGAACAACTCCCTCTCGCTCTGCGGCACCAGATATTCCTACTGTGTAGAAAATCTTCTAACTGTCTGTTACGTTTATTGGATGGCCTGTGTTGAAGCCTGTAGCATTTACGGGCCCTCTCAGTGCTGTAAGCCCCTCATTTAGGGGAATTTTACTTTATAAATGAAAGAACGAAGCCTTGTGTATTAACTATTACGTATCTGGTTTATTAATTTAGCAGATTCACTGACATGACCTTTCTATTGTTAAGAAATATTTATGTACGTCGTGTACCGGCACTGTTAAATTTAGTCAAAGGAGGATTGTGATACCGACGCCATAAACGCCCGTGTCTATGACATTTTGGGCCGGATAATAATAATTCTTAAGTGTGCAAATTATCCGCGCATTAGAGATTGTCATTTTGACTCAATTTGTTGGTTACATTAGTTGTAATCCTAATTCTATCCGTATAATACTTTGATTATTTATTTTACGGGAAGATTGATATGAATTATAAGCGTCATAGTTTGTGCTATTTTAGCTTTGTTTGAACCCATTATATGGCTAAATTCCACCAGCCTTTGTTGTTTTATTTTGACTTAATTTAGTTTTAAGAACCTCAACCATGAAATCTATAGAATTGGGACTAGGTCCGAGTAAAACCCGCAACACATCAGAGGTCGTGGGACGGTGCCTTCCCTTATAAGTGGTTTACCCACTGTTTTCTCGGTAGATAAATACAGACGACCAGTTACGTCTCGCTGGTCATTGTCTTTCGGGCGTATTCTATCGTTGGCTGCGACAGTGGCGTTCAACTGACCTGGCTACTGTATATCTTCCAAGTGGTAACTTCGGTAGGAATCCGCCTCTTTCTACCCCCTCCCCATTACGTCCTCAGAACGAAAATGTTAACAGCGACTTTTGTCGGTAGTTTCAACCCCCCATTACCACCACGCAGTTTAGCTGGAGCTCGCTGTTAACGTCGATTCCCACCTAAGAACGTGGTCCTGCCTCGTGCCAAATTAGACCGTGACAGGTTTTCTACGTCCTCCAGATCTCTTCTCATCTCGGTTAGTAGTTTTTGCGGGAATGCTTTCAGAATGGTTGGGTTGAAATACATTTTCGGTGGCTGTTCTTCGAGGGCGTAGAATTCAGTAAGGCTTTCAGCATACCGAAGATAGCTTCTCTTTGCGAATCGTTGATCACTCACGTCATCGTAAATGGAGGCACAGTCAAACACGTAAAATCTATATTTTACTACTATGATGCACCTATTAATTGAGAGATTGATACTGCAACCGATCTACCGCAGCAAGCTGAAGAGGCCTAAGTTACAGTATTTTAAGGCTACAGGAGCAAATGAATAAGACACGACCGTACTTATCGAGTGCTCGATGCAGTCTTGCCTTGATTCACAATCTGCCATTGCGAGCATCGTGGCTAGCAAAAAAAATGTCAAAATAGTGGGCGGACTACCAAGTAGCCACCCCCCTAGAAATAAAGATACTCAAGACAGAACGGGCTGAGTTTATGAAAATCCCAACAACCATATACAAAACATCTTCAACCTAATGGTACTGCTAGGAGAGTTCCGTTCCGATTGTCATTGAGTACAGATGTGTTCCTTGGCGGACTTGTTGTTTGAGCTCTACTTATGCTGTACCTTAGGCCCCTTCTACTTCTAACGGTGGGTCGGGTGCAGTACAAACAAGTGTTTTAGTAAGTGTGCTATTCTACGTATTCTCAGAGTATATTCGTGATGACATCCTAGTATTTTATAGAGGAGATGGAGCGGCATAGACTATGCTACCCCAGCGTATGAAACCCCCAAGTTCCTGCTTCCACCGGCGTGGTTCCGAAACGCATCACAACGCCGGTAACGTCGTGTTGTTGTGCAAGAATGCGTAAAACAAACTGCTAGTACTCCCGAATCTACAGCACCCTCACACTCAGCTGCAGACGTATTCGTAATCCTAAAACGAATCAAAGAGCTCGAGCAGTTCAACAGTGAGCTGCGAAAGAGGCTCGAGGCACAATCCGCTCCCGTGTCTGCAGCAGATGCCGCTACTGCAGCAAGAGGCGCACACGACGTGATCGCGACTACTCATCCGACAACCAAGTCAACGACAACGCTAACGCCCCAGGTCCCGACAACTTCGTCGAACTTAAGGTACGCAAGCGCAAGTCCAAAGAAACTAAGACTGGGAAAAGCGGTCTGGCGCCAAAGGTAGCGACGAAGAACAGATACGACGCGCTCAGCGACTGGAGGCTGAGCAAGAAGAAGTTGACAAGACGAAGAAGACGGCGAACAACAACATCACAGCTGCCAAGAGGCCATGTCGTAAACTGCCTCCTGTGGTATTAAGGAAGAAAGAAAAATGGCCAAAAATGGTGCGCGATCTAAAGTAATTAGTTATCCAAATCTCCAGGGCGAAGAACGTCGCGCAGGGGATAATGGTACAGCCTGCGAGTGATGCCGATCATTGATGCTTAACTAAGTACCTAGCGGAATTAAATATTCCGTATCATACATTACAACTTGCTAGTCAACAGACGCTAAGGGTAGTCCTGAGAGGACTACCTGAAACAGTCCCAGATGAGGAGACAGAAGAGGATCCCCTAAGGCAAGGGCTCCCAGTCATCTCTGTAAGAAGGATGCGAAGAGGAAGGAAGCGCACGCCGATGTCGCTCTATTACACAGAACTATAGAAGAAAGACCAGGGCAAGAAAATATACAGCATCAGAACTATCCTCCACCTTGCCATCTCCGTGGAGGCACCTAGAAAAAGCGCGACACCATTCAGTGCCACAGGTGCTAGCTCTTTGGCAACACCCAGCGCTGCTGCAGGATAGAAGCCCGTTGTGTTAAGTGTGGCGATGGCCACATCTCGTCGATGTGCGAAAAATAAAGAAATTCACCGGCAACTTGTGCAAACCGCCAAAGTGACCATACCGCTAATTTTAAGGGATCTCCGCGATTCCCAAAACTGACGAGACTCGTGTGTGCGCCGGTAAACAATATGCTGAAGCGCTAAGATTCGGCACCTCCAAACAACACAAAAATCAAGATGAAGAAGCACCAACAAGTACAAATGTAATGGCTGGCCACATCCCCTCTGCGTTTGGCAATGAGAAAGTGATCGCGGCTGTAAGCATCGTCGTCGAGGAGACGCGCGGGGCGGCAACCTTCGCGGAAGGAATTACCGCAATAGAACGTGCTCTCCCGCGCATCCTACAAGCGTTTTTGAATTAAAAATCGCTAAACAAATTCGCTTCCTACAAAGACAGGTTAATTTTGCCCCCATAAAGAGTCTAGATATTTAGAATTCATTTGAAGAACATCAACGCTAGCAAGCTTTAGAACTCGTCTCTTTCATTTCTATATTTAAAAACGACCATGCATGAAAAAATTGTTCATGAAATTATCGAGCAAATTTGTCATGAACCAAGATTATGTGAAATTTAGACGAAAGTTTGTTTGCCTACTTAAAAAGTTCAAGGTTCTGTGGGAATTTTCAAGGAATTATATAAGTGTAATAGGTCTTATTTACTATAAAAGATTGTCAGAAGGCGTAACGTAATTATGATTATATTTTGAAATAATTAATTTGTAAGAATATAATATTTACTAATTTTAGTCTATTACAAGTAACACTACTTTAACAGCAGATACTGTGGGGGCGAAATAAATTACTCTAACGTTGGGAATTTTCCTGGTGGACTGGCCGCCTTTATAAATGATAAAAATAAAATTTTTCTTGTCTAAAATTGAAAAAATAAAAAATAAACATACACATATATTAAATAGTTAAATTGCTATATGAAACTTAATGTTAACTTTTTTATAATATATATGTATGTAGTTAAAATTTTGAAGTATAATTATTATATCCTGTGTAGATATTATGTAACACTATTTGGGTTGATTCCCATAAAACTATTGTTTTCATTCCATTGTATTTTGATCTATAGCTTCCAATATTGGCACGCCACAAGTTGCACTGACGGTTTAATGTTTAGAGGTTATTAAATAACATCATTAAATTAACTAAATATTCCATTTAAAAGTTTAACTATTCAGCGGTAAAAGACCATTTATTTATATTTAAATTTGTATAATTTAGTTAATTTAGTTATATAGTTTATTTACAATATTCTATTTTTAAATATTTCTAACCGTTAGAAGGTCCAACACAGGGTAAAGTTACCAGTTATTCTTTTGTGTATTACTATACACCCCACCTAATCCCTAGAATCCTTGCAAATTTCCCACATTCAACTGCAGTTAATCATTAGAATTGTGGCTGTT
>JAHWXV010215014.1:0-12540 GCA_024586415.1 Phrixothrix hirtus | reverse complement strand
CTTTATATATATATATATATATATATATATATATATATATATATATATATATATCAGACTGGAACTCGATACGTTTATGAATAGTGTGACATGAATAAATTCCTTTTTAAGATGTTTTTAAATAAAAATTACTATTTCGACATTTATAAATTTTTTATTTACATCCTTAACATATGTTATACCCATTAAAAGTACTTCATCTAAACTAATTATAAATTACCTAGGTATTGCTAAAAATATAGAAATTGGCAATTAACGTTATTGTCAACGTGTACTTAAACTAACGAACACAAAATTTAGTAAAAATAAGAAGGCTCTTCTGTTGTGTATACCTAACTTAGTTTTTACATGGTGGATACGTTCCAGAAAAAACTTTATAGAAAATTCATTGTGTATGTCTATATATATATATAGGTGATTGGTTCCATATCTGTAAAACCTGAAAGCAATAGATAGAAATAAAAGTTTAATAAAAAAATTTCGATTTCAGTTTCTAGAAAAATGACCGGGTTTGTTTTACAGTTGTAGTTTTTAATATATTTCCTAAAGAATAAAAGAAATTCTAAAAGATTCGATAAATATTTGAAAAACGCGTGAATAAAAGAATTTCTATCTACGCCTAAATTATATTTTATGTTAGTAGCTTTCGTTATCAATATAAAAACTTACATACATGGTAACTTAGTAAAAGTACACAAAAGATCAAAATACTAAAATTACTTAAATAAGTATATTTGCTTATTTCAGCAAGAAAATGGTACTCCCGAAATACAAATTTCTAGAAATTACAGTTAACAAGAATATGTAATTGAGACAAAACTTACATTTTTTTCAAAATTTAATCAGATTTTTTTAACTGCGCTAAATCAAATGAAACCGTGTTAAACCAAATTGAATTTATTTTTTTTGTAAACCATGTTTAATTAAAACCTTGTAAAAAAGACCCTGTAAAAACAGAATTTGTATTTATTTCTACTCGAAACATTACATGATACAGGGTCTAACACAGGAATGAAATAAATTCAATAAATCTGTAATAATCGTTCGTTTTTTCTAGAAAAGCTTGGACAAGTCGATTTTTTACTTTAATTGCGCATTTTGGATATACATCAACCATTTATGCATGGTGTGTCGTATCGAAATAATGACATCATCGATATTTTTCTAAATTAGAATCTATAAATTTGGTTAGCTTAGTGGGTAGTACTTAATTTTCTAAATCGTACTATGTATAATTTATTAAACCTTTCTCAACTAGTACTTGAAAAATTAGGGTCAGCGGCAATCATACACAGCATAGCATGCTGAGTTTAATCCTCTAAAACACAATAATACACAACAATAGTTTAATATCAATTCAAGTTATACAATTTTGTTAGTAAAATGTAGAGAACTTGTTAAAATAAGCGTTCAAACTGTTGACTACTAACTGTTTGACAGTGCGCCAGTCGCTCTAGAAATTAGTTTCGAGCATTTGTAGCAACATCTCAGCACGTATGGATCGCGCATCCATACAAATACAATTTCTAAGCTCTTCAAGCGTTTGCCGTTTATTGCTTGAAAACACACGCTCGGTTAAGTAACCCCATAAAAAAATTTACAAGTGGTAGTGTCAGGCGACTTGGCGAGCTATTCAATAAAATCTTTCCATTCACTCCAATTATTTGGATAGATAATATTTAAATATTTCTGAACCTGAAGGAAATAGTGTGGTGGAGCTACATCTTGTTTGAACCAATTGTTTTCACTGGGTAGGTCATAATCATTTTCATTAGAATGTAAAGTACTACTGCGGGAATTAACTCAAATTGAAGAAATTTGAAGTAGGCACTTCCATTAAGATTACCATTAAAGTAGAAAGGTCCTAAAATACGGCCCCCAAGAAATTCTGCCTAAACGTTAACCTGCTACAGATGCTGTGTGTGAACCTCCTCGATCCAATATGGATTTTGATTAGACCAGTTTCTCACATTCTGTTCATTGATATACCCATTACGATAAAACGTGGATTCATTCAAAAATAAAATATTTTCTACAAGTGCTGGATTTCGGTTAACAATATCTCGAAATTGTTCACAAAACTGCATGCGAAGATTAAAATCGTTCTCATTTAACTCAGGAACACTATCTATTTAAAAGGATGCTCTTTTTGTTCACGCAATATCATGTAAACCGCCGTGCAAGACATACTAAGTGCATCACGTACATTTCTGGTCGTAAAATGGGGATTCTCTTGAACAGAAAGTAATACATCTATTGGTCTTCAGGTTTACTTCTAACGCGTCTCAGTTCCCTCGATTTCATGTCAACCTTGAAGACTGTATACTCAGAAATATCGTTTCTTTCAGAATGACTTTCAAGAATCAATAGCCACACCTCTACGTGAGTACGTTGGTAATCGCAATAGCCAATCATCATAGGAAATTCAATGTGATTGGTTTCAATTAGTTCCGTTATATTATAACTCATTTATAGGTAAATAAATTCCATGGTCACGTACTTAGCACGACGTTAAGTATAGAATTTGACACTTATCGTGAAATGATAAATTCAAATCCTGCCCTAAATAACAAGAAATGTGACCTAACTAATAAATAGTAACACATAACTCAACCTAACAGCATGAAATCAGAAATATAATGAATTATTGGAGTGATTTCTGTGAATGTTATCAAGTAAACGGCAATCAATTTTTTGGAGTAGCCCACAAAACAATCACCACCTAATTGTGTTCTGAAAGATCAAACTCAATACGTTAGTACCTGGTAAGATTGCTTTTAACCCTAATTTCGCAAATACTAGTTGAGATAAACCTAACAAATTATACATCAGACGTAGAAAACTCAGGGATGCTTACTACCCTAAACAAATTTATAGATTTCATTTTAATAAAATATCGATGACGTAGTTATCGCGATACACGACATCCTGTATAAATTATTGCTGTGGTTGTAAAACCAAAAGTCGACGTATCCGAATTTTTCTAGAAAAAACGAACACCTATATATTTATTGAATTTAATCCATGCATGTGTTGCATTTTGTATTGTGAAACATCAAGTCGTAAGTAAATCAACTGTTGTCCGAAAATTAAAACAGAAATATAATAACGAATCTGGTAAACATCGTCCAAAAGACGTTACCATCAAAATACAATTCTAACGGAAGTATAAAAACTGCGTTTTCTGAACCCAAGATGTCACTGAAAAGAAAAAAATTACCCCTTGATTTTAATGTGTAATCCATAATCGCTAAATCATTAAATACAAAAGACTTTGTTATTCAAATTGATGTACATAATATTGGCAGCATATTGCTTTGCTAAATACTAGTCAAGGTTGTGGGGAATTACTAATGAGATAATCGTTATTTGAAAGACGCCCGTGCATATTTTGTGTCGCGAATTTGTTTCGTTTAGATACATTCCATTACTACATTGGAAACAAAGGTTTTATTTAATAATTATGCGGTGGCTTAGTCAACCAGAGTCCTTGCTCAGAACAAAACGGCCAATTATGTCCTATAGGCATTTAGGATGGAGTATATCAAGAATATCCAAGCATGTTGAATTATTCGTAAGTTGATAAGTACTTTTGATTCTTTCTTGTAAATTGCATGGCCATTTTAACATCTCTATTTAATTATCATATATTTTCTATATCAGAAGGAACAAGTTCGGTATCGTTTCAACGACATTGGTATTAGCTGAAAAAGTGATTTAAGTGGGTGGAGGTTAAAAATCGATATACAAGGTGGTCCGAATGTATTATAAAAGTTACGGCTGCCGAAGATGAGGCAACTGAGGCTGTTGCAAGGTACACCTCGTTCACAACAGCAATAAAATCAGAGAGCAAGTTTAAATAGCCGTAAGCTTTACCCCAATATTATTAAAAGCTTTTAACAGTATTATGGAGACCATGAGGCGTCGTTCGATAGAAGTGTAGTTGCACTGTAGAACGCCATCTAAAAAATTATTATTAACCGAAGACCATAAACGACGGCATCTTCAATTGTTAGCAGAATTTAGGCAGATGTTGGAATAACGTCGCTTTTACTCATGAGAAAACGTTCTCTTCTTCGTAAGATGCCCCAATGAAATTTTGGTACTTAAAAAATACTCGGTACTATCTTAAACACATTTGAGAACAGCAAGTTTGTGAACGGTTTTCCATAGTCTGTCAGGGTTGGATGATAACAGGACACAGTCAATTTGTGCAAGGATGTACACTGCAGTATACTGCCCAATAATACATAAAAGTGTCGGAAGAGCATTTTTGCCTGCTAGCCGAATAGGAAAAGTACCATCAAATTTTATTAGTACAAGGCAAATGGCCTGCAAATACCGTTCGCGAAATGAGTTACTGAATTTAAGACTGTCCAAAAACCCATACCATTCCCTGGTAGGCCTAATCTTCAGCCTTGAACCTCATAGAAAATATATGGGAGCAAGGGTTCGTTGTCGGAAAGATATTTAAGGGCGTGGAATTCAACCACGAACTTTGCCACAACTATTGGAGTAGTGCATAATAATTTGGAAAAATTTTCTTGATGCAAACCTCTATGAAAAGTTGGTAGGGAGTATGCCCGCACGCTTATAAGTGTGCCTTACGGCAAATGGTGGACATACGTATTACTAGCTATTGGATACTTTAATTAGTGTACCGTTGCTCCCGCTTAATTTTGTGACTTACATAGGAAGTGATTTTAAGATACACAGACAAACTTGGACCAACATACGGGTGTAGCTCTAAATTGAAAAAAAGAATGTTTTTAAAGAAATCCTTTATCGTTTAAAAACAAGCCTATAAGAAAATGCCGAAGAACTGTTTGAGAACCCCTGCAATAACGGAACAGCTGGATGTGTCGTTTTAAGTGAATAAACTATAAATATATGACGCAGTTATTACATCATTTTAAAATGGTAAATGTACTAAAATCGGGAATATTCACAGCATTCATTGTTTGTTTCCAAACGTTGCATGTAAAGTTATACAGGGTGTAACAAAAATGATAGGATAGCTATATACAAATGGTTTCTATAGTTCGCTACTGAGTTAAACCTACACCATTTCTGTCATTTGCAGATATTTATCGAAGTTTTAGCTTTTCGCAATTTTTTTAAAATTGGTTCTAACGAAATTTTTAAGCTTTTTATATTTCTTAGCGATTTAATTCTGTTTTATACTAACCAGGCGGTTTTTCTAATGCATTTACGAAAATCGAGTAACCAGAAGTACTGTTACTTCTGAACAACATGTCAAAAACAAAGCAACATAGAAAAATGAAATTCTATATTTAAATTTAGTAATTTCCTAATATGCCCTAAGTTAAAATCCAATGACCGGAAGTGCCATCTACTCTAGTTAGTAGAAACATGAATTTAATTAATTTTCGCACATGGTTTCTTGCATAACGCATACTGAAGTAAACAGTCCCGAAGTTTGAACTCGAGAAAATATTCGGGAACTACTAGTTTACTCACGGTAAGAAGGCGTTTCACGTAATCTGATGTATTAGAATTTATATTGTTTTTAAATACGTCTAATAGATATCTCAGACTCAGTTTAATTTATGACTTTACAGATATTAGGCGCAGTAGTATGAAAAATAGAACGAAAAGGCAAAAGTAGGTCATTATCGTGTCGTTAAACAGTTATTTATCATTAGAAAAGACAAAAATAATATCATCAAATAACTGAACTCTAAAAATAAGTAAAAGCACAGTAGGAGACATAATTAAGATGTATATTCATGAGGATTAAATTGAATCACAAAAGGGCAGTCCAAACGAATTCAACTGTCGAGAAGAATACAGGGAAGTCTAAGGAAAGTTCCATAAAATTAAATGCCAAATTGCTTGAAGAAACTTGAGAAAAAGGTGCATCCAGACACAATGCGTAATGTGTTAAAAAAGTATCGTTGCAATGGTAGAACACAGAGAAATAAATCGTATGTAAACGAAACTAATCGTAAGAAACGATTGGACTTTTGGAAAGAATACATAAAAGGGAGAACTTTAGTGAAATAATGTTATATCGTACTTACGGATGACAACAAATTTAAGTTTTTCTGCTTACATGGGACCCAAAAAGAATGAATTTTCTTTCGTTCATAACTATAACATTGTTCCACCAAGATTCTTCTCCTTTATGTATTCTTTAGCACAGTTCATTGTTTCTTACCACTTGTTTACGCACCGTTAAATTCGCTACGCTCTGCAATTGTAACCGTGTATTTTAATTCATTGCTTACTCTCTCTAGATACTTTTTTTATTAATTCCTTCATGTAATCCCCAGTCAATTTTATGGCAGTTTCCTTGGAATTTCCTTGTATTTTTCTGAAAATTTTATGTTCTTCTTGACTGTCTAATTTGTTCAGAAGGCCCTTTTGTGGGATGCATTCAATTTGATCTTCATGAATATAACAGTTAGTAATATCTCAGCTGTACTTTCGCTTGTTTTTGACAGTTCGGCTATTTGTCGATGTAATTTCTGTTTTTGTAATGATAAATAATTAGTTGATGATACTATAACGGCGTATTTTTACATTTTTGCCCATTTTTTCGCATCTGATATCGACAAAATCACAAGTTAAACTGTGTCTAAGAAATTCGTTAGGCGTTATGTTTACAATCAATATATATTCGAATAACATCAGATCACATAAAACGCCTTCATACCTCGCGCAAACTAGTAGTACCCGAATTTCTTTCAAGCTCAAACTTCGGAGGTATTTAGTTCAGCACACGTTATGTAAAAAATTAATTCTACTTATGCTTCTTTTAACTAGAATAAATGTTTTGAAATATTCAAAAATAATTTTTCAAATAGCTCTGTTACGGAATACGGGACAATAATGTTGGAGTAATTGTCGAGTCTGAATATAACTTGAGCCACTGTATATATCCAGGTATTATTAAAAATTAAAAACGAAGAACTACTAAATGATCTTTCTTCAAACTAGTAACAAATTGCAAAACGAATATAAGCATACCACATACTTGTAGTTTTAAAAAGGTAATTGGTAATAATTATGGAATTAAAAAGGGTAACTAACACCATGTGCACGCAGTGCACTGACTGATGGTATTTTGATAAACAAGTTTTCAAAATAAGCTAATTCGAACTGTTTTAATCAAGGACAATCAATAACGATGCAATTAATAGCCATTACATTTGTAGAATATTTATAAGTAAGTACAGTATACAAATGTAATCTTTGCTTTTAACTAAATACAATTTAAAGGTCTTTAGATATTTATGCAGTCTAAAATTATAAATCATTGTGTAATTCTTCACATTAGTATATTTTTAGTTACACACGCATAACATTGCAAATGATGTGTTTAATTTAATATGTCGTTTGAAATCTAACACCTATTTTGGTATTGCTTAGTCTGTTTTATTCTAAATGCATGTGCTGCGCTATCCAATGGTACATGTAGATGAATGTTCAAGGTGATATTGATTGCTTTCACACCAATTCCCGGGGTTCTTTGAATCGTCTGTATAATATGGCGATAATTTTATTCTTTCATACTTTGCACAAACTTGATGTTATCCTCAATCACAGAAAATTTTGGACAACCTTTGCGATGTGCGATGTTCATCCTTCAAAAATTCACGACCAAATCGAAATTTGCTATACCAGCGTTTTACGGTAGCTAATGAGAGTTACTTAATACAAAAGAAACTTTTCATTTCATCAAAACACCCTTGTCGACTTAATCCATTCTTGAAGTTGTAGAAAATTAGTTGACCACAAGTTTACGTGATGCGCAGTCTATATATGATAAGGACTGGTTTCCTCAGAAAATGTTTGAAGTAACCCAAATGAGCATAGATCCTGGCCGACATTATAAGGTGACGTATGTACATTTGGATATAGGGAGGCGGATATTATATCGAGGTATTCTAACAACCATTTCTAAATATCTGTAACTGAAAGGCAAAAATCTAACGACGCCTACGCCACTTCCGTAATCTACGTACTAACAATATATGTATTGAAGGCGTTCCAGGGGATCCAGTGCGCGTTGCGCCAACCAACAGTTGATACAGATTGAAAATGTATAAAGACGCCTCATGCGTCAAATCCCTGTAAACTCTTACCGTTGGTAGTGCAGAAGCTGTTTGCAAAGCCCTGCCCAAAGCGAGTAACGCTCTCTGAATGTTCAATAATGGACATTTAATTTGTAAACATTTACTAAATTTTCGCACATTGCTTGTTGTGTTGTTTATTCGGTAGATTTTCTCACTCTATTATAAATTGCATCTTAGTGGAAGAGCACGCTTCAGTCCATAGTTCTGGTTGTATTGTTTTCTTATTTAATTCTCTTAAAAAAGATTGTGTGCATATGTCTCGTTAGCGGTTACGAATTGCACATCGATTAAACTGTTTCCAATTTCTAAACACAAACATACGGAAAAATTAACATCAGGAAACCCAGTTGTTTCGTATCAATTTGCAGGTTACGCAAGGTGACATCCGGGACTATACCCTTAACTGATGCGATCGTACTCGGCAAGTGAAGGTCGAGGAGAGAGGAAGGGTCCAACCATTTCTTTTTGGCAGCTTGCCGTTTTAGTTAGAATGAATAGTTGGCCGGTAGAACATCGCGTTAATTTGTCGACATTTCAGCGTTGGTTGCGGTAGAGCGGTTCCTAACCGTAAAACAATCTTGGATTGCGTTCGCAGACTTCGAGCCTCAGGAATCTTTGCTCCTAAAAAACCACCAGGGCTACATCAGACAGTGGAAATTCCCGAGAATATTGAGAGAGAGAGAGAGAGAGATAGAGAGAGAGAGTAGCTGTAAGCACAAAGCTCAGGTTCTTAATTCGCCGCCAAGCACACGTGTTGTAAATGAATCGTGAAAGGAGAATGTTAAACAACCTGAAGGCAGCCATTCGAAGAGAAATGCAACAGATTGGTGAAGAGACATTGGCACGTGTGTGGGACAGCTTTTAGACCAAGATCGAGCAATGCATTAGAGAAGACGGCCATCACTTGGAAGACGTGATTTTTGCGTCGCAAATAAAATGGCATAACCTACTAAACATGTTTGAAAATATAATGTAAGTTTCTATAATAAATTACGTCTGTACTGATTTTTTGATTTTGATCCTATTCCCGGGTGTCATCCGTTATTTACATACCTAGTTATGTACTGTTTTTAAAGAAAATATTTATAACCTTGAATTGTTACTATGAATTAATTTATTCAAGTAATGCCAATTTGTGTTGAATAATTTTAAGGCAGAAAGTGAAAAGCACGATTAATATAGTTAAAAAGATTTAGAACCTAATTCAATTACGTACTATCTAATACATGACATTCAAGTTCGTTATAACTGAAAAAAAAGTTAAGTCAAGTAAATAAGATGCACTAAATTTATAATTCAATAAAAGGTATTTAATCTGGTCAACTCTAAGCTTTAAATTTTATACAAAATTTAACAAGTGTCAGCTCTTAGAGTATTATAAATAGCCTTTGTAATTCAATTCGTTGTTTGTCCATTTTCAATGCCGACGCCCTGTTTGTGATGTGGTCCACACCCTAAATAGTTTACCCTGATTTATCTATTTACCTTTATTATAACTCGAAAGTCTACCAGATATTTTGAAAAATTATACATAGAATTTATTTCTCGGTTTCGTGTGTTGTATGCCCTAGTATCAGTTACGCCAAACGCTATAGAAAAAACATTCTAATTAATATGCCATGAAACGTTTAAATTGTGGATATTTCCGTCAGGTATGTCGATTGTATAATTTGAGGACCGTCTCCAACTACTACCTTGGTTCAAAGAATCTCCAAGTATAGGATGATTATAAAATCGTCGCTACCTGATTACTAATAACTCTATAAATGAAATTTCATTATCTATGTTGTTTGGGAAGTGCTATAGCTTCAGTTAAACTAAATAATAGTCGATGTTCCGAAATATGTTTTGTGCATATACATTGTGGTAGATAGAGCCACGTACCTAAGAACAAAGAATCTAAAATGGGTACCACACCTTATATTTTAAAGTAAATTGTACATAAAGTTGCATAAATATGAAATAATTCAAGTTAAAAGAGGTATTTAGAGGTTGGGATTGCCAAAAGATGTAATTCATCCAAAGTAAAATAAGAATTTTTAAAATATAACAATTTATGAGGAATGTCTGTAGTCACGTTCAAAATTATGATTCAAAATTTAAAATGAACAATTGTAAAGCAATGCATAGTGTACGAAATATTTAGAATAATATGTTAGTAAAAAACATACCCATAATAAACCTAGGTATTTGCATTAATTAATAAATAAAATTAAGTAAAATAAATATTTCAGGTTAACCACCAAGTCTTCATAATTTATACATTCACATATGCCAACATATAAATAATAAATGTAAATAATTAATACAATAAAAACAATGAAAAATTTGTGTGTGAAACAGCTCAGGTGCTAAAATAAAGTTAGTGAATTTTTGAGCCCGGGTTACGTGCAAGAAGTAAATTTTCCTTCGTAATAAATATCGTACTGGTAATAATAAAGGTATAGGAAACGCGTTGGTATTATTTTCCAGTCATTTAGTTGAAAATTTTAACGTTGTGTAAAATTAAATTTTCGAAGTTTAGACGGGTTCCAAATCATTAAATTTTCAACTACAAAAATATGCAGGGATGATCCTAGAACAGCTATAGCATAGTATTTGGAGCATTACGTAACCATTAAATTAAAAATTAAATCTTGTATTGTTCCAATATTTCCAAAATAAGTAATTTTCTTTGTGCAAGAATATGCACATTCAGCATTTTGGCCAAGAATTTGATTAGAATCCTAGCTAAAACCAGTACAATTCTAGCATCCATAGGGACAGGTTGATACTCAATTTAATTAAATAAAAATGCTCCTTAATCGGGTTGATAAAAGAGGATCAAAAACGCTCTGAGACAAGAATAAAATAATTAATTCAATAAAACTCTATGATAGAGAATTAGATGTACAATTATTGTAAAGAAAATAAATCAATTCAAATAAAATGAAAAGTTATTACAGAAAATAAAAGAAAGAAGATTTTGAAAAGGTGAAGTAATTAAATCAAAATTATTTACGTGGGTGAAATTAAAGAAAGAATTCCAATTCCTTATTAATAATTTTATATAAGGTAGATCAAAATTCACATCTGTTTGGATTAGTGAAAAGTGTGTTGAAAAGTGAAGAATCTACAAGTAAACAAAATTATTTCTAGTTTAAAATTAAATAAGGTTGGAAGTAACGAACCTTTTATTTAATGGCCGACAACCCGAAAATCATAATTGCTAAAATCTATTAAAACTAAAAGCTTCAACAACTTACACAAGTTCAAGTATTAATACAATTAAAGGCGCTATAGAACAATCGTAGGCACCATTAGTTTTCAAATAATTAAAAATAAACGTTATTTTCATAACTAATTTTAATAACAGTTGAAGTGACATGTTTTGAAGTACATCAATATAGACAATCTTGGAAGGAAGGAATCATTCGGAGAAGTTCGTTTATCGAAGGAACACAGTAGACAAAGGTGTAAAGAACGTGCGGGTATATAAGGTTGGCCAAAACTTTTATAATGCTTATTCGAATATTATAAAAACTTATTTAATTTAAATTTGGCTATATTTAAGAAAATCGTTAACATTTTTTAAAGTAAATTTTATTTTTGTTTCAATTTAAAATATAAATTTAACTTCTTGTATCCATTAATTTAGAGAACTGATTTTTACTAAAGTATCTCAAGACTATATTTCAGCTATTTAAAATCCGAGATTATGTAACAGCTTGAATCGGTTCAAATTTGATTTTTATACGTCATAATTGTTTTCTTTTCTTTATAATTTTAAAAATTAATTGTAATAAATTTTATTTTAATTATTTTTGAATTTGAATAGTTAGTGATGTAATAATTTAGGAAATTATTTTATTTCAGGAATTTGCACATTTGACAATTACTTTGAATTTTAAATTGATTTATGTGCAAGTTTATTTCAACCATCACGACGTGTAGGGTGTATAATAATGTGTAAGGTAAGGTGTATATTGTGTGGCATGACTATTTACTGTAAGGTTGGTTGCCGTTTGATAGTAAATAGTGTGATTGTGCAAAAAAGAAGGCAGGCAAAACAAATAGCTTAAATTTATACGAGTTCTATATTAACGAAATATAGGCAACCCATTAGACACTGAAAAATAAAAATTTAATAAACTAAACTAATCCTGATCAGTAGGGATCTTTCGCACATATCAGGCAAAACAAAGTGCGGCTCGAAAACTAAAGTAAATTCTGCAAATTAATAAATAAACATTATTTAATATATTGAAATCGTCCTATTCAAAGCTCGATCTTCCATATATATTTGTTACCCCAAAGTGGAACAATCGATAGAAGAAACTTAAATAACATTAAATATATTGGAATCGAGAATTCAAACTCGATTAACCACTATATATATATATATATATATATATATATATATATATATATATATATATATATATATATATATATATAT
>JAHWXV010214975.1:0-11765 GCA_024586415.1 Phrixothrix hirtus | reverse complement strand
TAAAGGTGAATATTTTGAAAAACAATAAAACAGTTTGTTACAAAAAATTTGTTTTCTTTCCTAGTTTTTGTAACTACTTAAAAGGCAACCCTCGTATCTAGTATACCACGTACAACATTCTTCTATTTGTAATAATAGATACCTATAAATTTATTAACAAGGACTTTTTTTCAGGGAACTAGTTTAAGTTAAGTGCGTAACATATTCTCATGTATCTGTCTAATGGAACTGATCGCAATATGAAATCCAGTAGCGTAAACTAGGTTAGTAATTAATTAGTAAGTATGCATTGACAAAAATTTTACGCTTTCGGTTTGAAATAAGTATCCTTGCTGTTTCATTTCTGTGAAAACCAATCGCTAAGATATTTAGGCATGGTAGTTCCCACAAATTACGAATTTTTCCCATAGTCGATACAGTAGAGGCGCGCTTTGGCTTCAACAAGAACAGAAGGTAAGCCAATCTTGACAAATCGGAAAATAAGGTGTAAAAGTGTTTTGCGATAGACACTGTATTCTACTGGTGCATTTTTTTATCACGAAGCAAAAGAATCAATGCAAATCTTTACTGAGATATGCTTAAAAAACTGTGCCGTGCAATACAAAACATTGTGTGTTTGATATCTGCTCGACAGCAGAATTGCTTTGATTCACAATAATGTCCGCCCTGACACTGTGAATGCGACACAACAACTCTCATAGAATTTTAGCTGGGAAGAATTCTACCACCCTCCATACAGCCCGGGCCTCGCTCCTAGCGACTTCTATATTTTATTGCACTTGAAATAGACATTAATTATGCGAGGTTCGGCAATAGGGACGAGATCAAAATCATTTTCCACTTGGTTGACATCAATGGCAACACTTTTTTACAAAAAGGGACTGGAAATCTTGTACTGCACGAGTATCGTTAGTTTTGCCTATTTACCGTTCCATGTAATAAAAAGTGTGCTCCATCCGAAAAGATAACGTTTTCATAATCTTCACGACGCGGAAACCTTTCTAGCATGGTTCTAGCGTAATCTAACTTCAATTTGTAGCCAGATGGTTTAATATGTTGCATAATCCGAATTTTATAAGGATGAAGGTTCAAATCGTTTTTCATTATTTTATGTAGCTGATTTCGTCTAGTCTAGTGCTGCAACACGCTTTCTGAACGCACGCTTCTCGCCTTTTTTATTAAATTCTATCTGAGACAATGTAAAAAGTGATTAATAACATATAGCCACATGCGTAGGTATATCCTTCCGGTTCTCATAAATTATACGCATTTCGGCATATTGTGTATTAATGTAACAGATTCATACATGAATATGTGATTCAACCAATGCCAAGGCTTTCAAATTATCTGGGCATGACTAATGCATGATCTATGGGACAGTGCCTGTTGAATAACTTGCTAACTCTACAGAGATTACCGGAACAGGAACCCTCTCCTTGTCAGGTATTTGGTACAATTATATTGTATTTGGTTTGTCTTCCAGTACGTGTTTCAGCTTTCCAGCGATTAGATACCTCTACTATTTTCACCGGGTACCCTTTAACCTGAACGCGCTGTAATCAATCTTTAATTTACTGTACTTTGTGCTTTTAAAGACAACGTAAACGTTCAGTTGCAAATTGTACCTTTCGTCATGTCATTCTTTAATTATTTTCTAACAAACACTTTATCTGACCAATAGTAAACGCCATACTTTGCTTTGTTTAAATTATTTCTTGAACTATTGTGTAGTCAAAATTGTATATTGCCGAAAATTTAATTGCAGATAGTCATTTTTAGTGTAATCTTGACATTTGTGTTCAAAGCTCAGCTAGAAAAGATAATATTTTCTAAAAGCTTGATGTAGGGTTTAACGATCAGTAACTGAATTCCCTGTGCGCTATAATTTCGTACGTGAATGTTAGGATATTGTAACCGCCCGTTAGGCATCTGCCGGATTATCAAATAATTCTATACCTTATTCTAAGTTTATGTGTACCTGTTGAATACCCGTTATTTGCTTTCATAAATGTATTGAAACGCCGAATTGCACACTGAAGATGCACAACTTACGGCCAAGCAGATGTGTTCTTCATAGCCTTAATATCAATGTCGAACCTCCGACTGGTATAAATTAACTTGCAGCTGTGCATAGCAACCTGTAACTTTTTGGCAAGGAACTAGCACTAAACTGTATACAAAAACTCTCATATAAGCACCATGGTGTCACCATGACTCATCCAAGGGCATTATAAACAATAAGTAACGCAATTTTTCTGCATGAACCTTGTTGCAGTTACTGTATATATATAATCACACAAGTAGGAGATGGGTAGTTAATTATTGCTCTGCCTATGTTTGATCTGATTCACGAGACCCTCCTTAACCTAAGAAGTTAAGCGATCTAGTCCAATTCTGCAATGAAAACCGAAATGGGCCACTTATTGAATTTGCTGCTAATTTTCAATACACTGAGTGGGTCAGCACTAACATCAACAAAAAGAGACGCATTTCTTAGAATATCTTACAACAACCCATCTGTATATTACCAATCAAGGCAGTGAACCCACATTTGTAACAGCCAGAAGGAAGGAGGTACTTGATATCACATTACGTTGCTCTTGAATCTCATAAGCAATTACCAAGTGGGGGGTCTCCCAAGAAACTTCGCTCTCCCACCACAGGTACATTGAATTTCAAATGGAACTCAACGAAGGCAGTAATCCCATACGCACTCATTGGAGTTCTTACAGAGATCCCTTCAGTGCCCTATACCCTGGTCAGGTTAGTGACTGAATATTCAAGTACCACGCAGAAAACCCTTGAAGACTGTTTCAATTAAGCCATTTCAATGGACCCCCCCCCTACGAGGACAACAATTCCATGGTGAGATCTCTCCTTGGACGTTCTCCGGAAAGAAACCAGACGTCTCTATAACAGGGCCGAAAGACCAACTCATTCACCGATTGGGAGACCTTCAGTACCTGCCAGTGAAATTATAAATCGGCAATTTGCCGCAATAAGAGGACGGCTTGGAAATATTTCTGTGAAGACATTGAGTCTCTATTCCAGGTAGCAATATTACACAAATCACTCAAACGTGACCTCGGATGCAAATTGGGATCCTTATATCTCCCATCGGTCAAATATGCTAGCTCTGATGAGGAAACTTTAAAGTTACTGGTTGACACATACTTTTTAGCAGCTGAATTATGTAATGGATCGGCGGAGCATGACAATATACACAGAGCTTGCAGCTCTAGATGGAGGTTTGCCAATACAGTGTTAACCTTACCTAAACTAAGGTGAGCTATATACAGCATTAAACCTTACAAATCGTCAGGCAGTGATGATATCTGCCTTGATTTACTTCGAGAGAGTAACAAAATCCTCGATTGTTATGTCTTAAAACTTTACAGAGCCAGCTTGGCATCAAGTCATATTATGCAAGCCTGGCAACAATCCACGGTGATCTATTTATTCAAAACCGCTAGAAAATATTATATAGAAGCCAAAGCATGTTTCCCAAATAGCTCGATATCCTCCCTACTGAAAGGAATTGAAAAGATGATTCCGAAGCACATACGTAGTGTGGTTCTGAATGACTTCCCTCTACACTATCACCAACACGTCCATCAACCTGACAAGTATGTAGGAGAGAAAAGGTGCTGGCGCACAAACGGAAAAGTCTTGGGTCTTCTTTTGATAATGTTAACTTCGACCCTATATACTCAGATACCTCTGGTGTACATCGCAACATTTTGTTGTGGATAAGGAACGTGCTAGAGGATAGGACCCTTATAGCGACCCTAAATTGCTGGAAAATAATAGCCCCAGCTACACAAGGCTGTCTACAAGGTGGCGTTATATCAGCACTTTTATGAAACTTAGTGGTTGACGATCTACTAAGAGCACTTAATTCAAAAGGAATTTTTACCCAAGGCTATGCCGATGACATTACCTTGGATATCATTAGAAATTTTGAATCTACTGTTAGAGGTAAAACCCAAGAGTCACCGAACATAGCAATTAATTGGGCCGACCTCCACCAGCTGATGATTAATCTCACAAAAACGAAGGTACAGCGGTTTACCAGAAGAAGGGCTCGTATTCAAGGACCACTATTCATTAAACAAAAAACCGCCTCTTGTGATTCTAATGTTAAGGATTTAGGCGTAACTCCAGACCACAGGCTAACATTGAAATACAAAAGCGACAGCCATATTTTCGATGTGCCGCCAATGCGAATCCCAAAATGGTACATAAAATGTGTACGGCGGTGGTCTGGCCAGCCTTGACTTATACATCACTTGTTTAATGGGCGCCCACAATACCAGCTGCAGGTCTGTAGGTGTTGCTTATTTTGCCTCTTTTGCCTCTTTTGTGATTTCCGGTACGAACGCAGGTAATGATATCTGCATCCGGACTACCCTGAGGGCTGTGTGTAGACGGACACTTCAATCGCTAACAGCTTACAGAGCTTATGCTGGGGTAGAATGGTTATGATAGCCAGAGTCTTTAGCAGTCTATTTTCTACAGCGGTCCTTAGCATGGAGGATCCTCAGAAACTGCTCAATCGCCAAGGCCTGATCTGGTTCAAATATGGGTCAAAGTCGTGAAGCTTTTCTACAGCAGATATTTTTAGCAAATCCCCAAAATGCTAAAAACCATTCCATTAAGGTCTTACGCCTCGCTGTTTCAAGCTCTATTTCGGCTTGCGCGGATGATTGTATCGGTAGGGACTATCACAACCTACACCTCACTATTTTCACTGATAGCAAAGGTGCAGTAAAGATCGTAGCACACCCCACCATATTATTCAAACTTTGGGAATCCTAGTAGAATTTACAGGGTCTAGCATGTAAGAACAACAAAGTAATTATTTGTTGGATTCCTGGCCACCAGAGACATCCAGACAATGAAAAAGTAAATACCTTCGCAAGGGCGCGTATGCCAATGCAAACAGTTGCCTCCAACGTCAGATTACCTGACTTCCTAATAAAATTCACCACAAACTTTTGGACAAGCTAGGGCTCCAATTTGAGGTTCAACGCCTAAAGAAATTCAGTTACTACCTTCGCTGGGCAGGAAAGCTTAGACTGGCCTTGTAATACACAACAGTTTCAGCAAGCACATAACTATAATTGGAGTTCATCAAGGTCCTCTCTATTGTGAAGACGATGTAACACCATTTCATCCCTTTAAAATTGCCCAGATGTAAGCAATGCCCGATTCTATAACTTTGGATCTCAATTCCTTGAATCCAGCTAAACCTTCAACGCTTCCTGAACCAAGATGCCAAGGTTTCTAAAAATCTCAAGAATTCAGCGACAGTTCTGCGGGCTGTTGATGCAATGGGTCTGATAGACCAGGGTAACGGTTCGTTAATCGAACCTGCCTTAACAACAACAAGACTCAAACAACTCCACACCACTTGGCGCACAACCAACGGCGGGAGTAAATCCTGTAGTACTTCAGTATAAAGTTCGAGATGTGTATATAAAATGGGGGCCGATATAATTCTTTAAACGAAGAAAATAAATGGTAAAGATTGCTCTTTCAAATACTAAAATAAAGGTTTGAGTAAGATGTTTAATAAATGAAACTAAAAAGTCTTGATTATTAAGCATTTAATGATCCTTTGCAAAAACGTGTTTACATTTTTGGGAAACGCCCATTCAATACTTGATTCCAATATTAATACAGGCCCCTTAGCCCCCTTTAATGTCTTTTTAATTGCCATTTAAAATATATACGTACATCTTCCGCACCCTGTATAACGAATCCACATTATCGTTGTCTACTTGTTTAAACATCATTATGTCATATAAATAAAATAACAAAAAGATTCTTCGTAAAAATTGCACGAATTTAAAAAAATTAATTTGGCACAAGTGAAAAGCATGAAACTGTAAAATGAACAATTCTAACGTTTCTCACTAAAAGATTTTTATAACTTAACTAAACAGGTAAAAATATAAAAGTTTGCATTTCCAAACAGCGTGACAGAGTACCAGCGGACCAATCGTTTCGCCCTAGTGGGGCTCATCGGTGCCGGGTGGCTGCACATGCTGATTGAAAATGCAAAACTTCCCTTTAAACATAGTGTAGGGGTCAATGACAAATAATGGCAGAGCCATTTATTATTTATATTAGGAGGTATTTTAATATAAATAAAATAAAGAAAAGATTCCTCGTAAATATGGCACGAATTTTAAAATGAAGAACTTTTGCATTTTCAACGAGCGCGTGCAGACACCCGGCACTGATGAGCCCCACTAGGGCGAAACCATCGATCTGCTGGTGCTGTCACGCTGTTTGGAAATGCAAACTTTTATATTTTATCTATTTAGTTAGGTTATAAATATCTTTTGGTGAAAAGCCTTAGAATTGTTCATATTACAGTTTCATGCCTTTCCACTTGTGCCAAATAAATTTTTTAAAATTCGTGCCATTTTTACGAAGAGTTTTTTATTTATATTAAGATACTTCCTAATACACACAATACATGGCTCTGCCATTATTTGTCGTTATATGTCATATTTCAAATTTAAATACAAATACATATATTTGTTGTATCGTATTATCCTTAACTTCTTTCGAGAAATTTATTTTCTATGTGTATTTTAACTGCCAACCGAACTATTTTTCTTGTTTAATTCTAACTTCACAATACATATTACTATATAAATGTGACTAGTATGGGTTGAAACTTCACATGAGCCAATTTTAGTAGATATTTATCTTTTTAGCCCCCTTTTTTAACGTGTTTTTTGTCTATTTGTTCATCTGTCTGTACTGAATTTTTCGTCCACGATAATTCAAAGATCACGTAATGGATTGCTTCCAAATTTGTAGGGTACAAACTAAGGAATGTTCTCACGAACTAGAAATATTTTACTGGGCATTCATGAAAAGGGAAGGGATTATACAGAATGCTTTGGTTTTGAAGAATGCAGCAACTATGTTTTGTTCAATGCCAAAAGAGAGTATCCATTTTATCTGTTAATATTTATCCTGTGGTGCCGTTTTAAGCATGTGACATTTATTAGTTGCTGCTTTACATAATTTCAATTCTTTTGTATTTACTCATTCTAATTTCATTAGGAATTATTGTGATTGTTATAGTAACGCCACGATAACAAGCACCTTATGGTTCATAACGCCACTAGTATTCTTTATGAAACAGAATAAAGGTTTGATATCAAATTGTCGTAATTACTTGAAAGTCATCGTTAGCACAACAAATAGCGTACGACCCTTCCGATCTCGTTTTTCTAACTTTTTCTCTATCTGTTATAAGGCACTTATCGACCTTGTATCGTAATATACTATTAATACTATTAATATACTATTATCTATTCTATTAGTAATGTATGTATGCCTCTACTCAATTAGTTGATCTTAGAAATCCGGGTTGAATTCTTTCGGTTACATCTTGTAAATCAAGCTTTGCCTTTTCCTATATAACAGGGATAAAGGAACTTCCGCATACATTTTTAACGAACTATACTGTCCGTCGTTTAACATAAATCCTGTAACCGAATGTTCAAAGCTCACTCCTACTGCCAACTTTAGTAGTGTATTATTATTTATAAATGCTCCATAATAAATAAAGGTACTTAAGCTAGGTCCTGAATGTAGGTTTGTGATTTGCTTTGAACAGTTCTCTAATTATGCTGCAAATAAATTTAAATTCTAATAATTTTATTAAATTGATTAACTTTTAATGTTAAACCTTTTAAATACGTTCACTGAGTATATCTGACAAAAAAAATAGCTAGAAGTGAATAGCAATAATTTCAAACTTCTAAAGGGCATTCTTCTTTTTTCATTTCTTATATTTAAGTGAAAACTTTTATTAATGATCTTTGTGTAACTTATTCAGCACAAAAATAGAAGCAATGCATTTTCCTTTAAAACTGTCTAATTTGATTGACATATTTAATCTGAGATAGCATAATGAACTTCAACAAAAAATTACTTAAGATAACGTCGAGAAAACTGCCAGTGTTCGAAATTCTGTTAAATTTGAGATGCTGAAATCTATAGTTGGTTGGTTTCAAACCTCGAGAATGTAACTTAATGGATCAGTCTAAAGTAACATTTAACTTGTACGAAATTGGTTTACAGATGAACAACAAAGTGAAGGGATTCTAGCTAAGAAATCAGTGCTGAAAGGGGAAAAGCAATTAGTCTTATTGCTTGTTACATCACGGAATGGAATTTCATTTCTCCCTGCGTTGTTATTTTAGGTCACAAGGAAAATAAAACCGAAGGCTATTTTTAATGCATCCAATGTGTTCTATCTTAGTCTACCAAAAAGTTTATTTTCGCTTGTGTTAAATAAGGGATACTATTTTAAAGTGTAGAGAATTTTGAATATTATGAAGTCGTTGTATGTAGTTGGCTTAAAGTTGAAAAGCTACAAATTGAATACGTTTTATGTACTGCTTTAATAAACAAATAGAAATAACAGTAGAGAGTTAAAAAGAAATTAAAATACAATCACAAAAATTCAATTTTAAATGCATGCAAGTAATGTAGGTTAGACATCTACATATGTATGTGTAAAACAAAGGTCAAACAGTTTAAACTTCAAAATTTTGTTCAGACCGTGTTTGTATATGTATACGGTTTAGCTTTTCCCCCTATTATACAGGAAATGACGCGAAAATTTTGCCGAACAAGTAACTGAAGTAATAATTTATTTCAAAACAATATCAGTCGCAGAATAGATACATAATTGTTTTCTGCAATAAAACTTGATGTTGAAGCGGTTGAGAAGCCTAAGCGTGCTGTACAATTGGAATACTTTGAAAGCGACTGCATAAATTGCCAGAGCTCATGACGACATATGTATGTAAGTGCTAGCATAGCATTAATACCGTTGCATTGCAATTGATTTCCGCTTCATATTGTTCTTCCCTTTTGTTCTGAAAATGCTGATACTGTACTTTAAAATACATAGAATTCTTTGATGTATAAACTGGAAATTAAAACAACTTGGACACCTTATTTTTTAAATTTATTTTTTAAAAGAAATGAAAATTAGGGCTTCTAATAATAACTTTCTTGTAATTTTACTATAAATTGTACACAAACTTATAAGAAGATTTTGATTTTATTAATGCTTATAACAATAGTTATTTGAAAATATACTGCATATAAGGTCATTTTGGAATTATAACCTATGTTCACGTAAATTCAGTTAAGATTTAAAACAATTAGATATGCAATTTTTATAAAATAGAATTCTAAAAATATGCCTTTCAATTTTCAATCACAAGAAAATTTGTTGTTCCAAATAAAATATATTCTATTAATTGGATACTTTCATACATCAGAAAATGCTTTCTTTTTTTGGTAACAATGAAAGAAAATCGTTACAGAAATCCGTTTGTAATAATAAAATATTCAAAAATATTCAGAAAGTTGTTTAAAATACTTTACAAACCTGAAATATTTACGAACTCAACGGCAGTATCAAGAACGTAACGCTATTAGCCGTGACGTAATGAGCCAGTAGACAGAAACGCACCTATTAGTTCTTTATAGGCGTTTCGGTAATTAAACCGTTCTACACCGGTAGAAATGTTTTATCTCCATTGTATTATAAAAACTATTAATAAAAGATATAGAGGAAATGCTTGAACGGCATAAAGCGGTTTAATTATCCTAAACACCTATTATGTATCATCACAATATCCAAAATATTCGACTATGTAGCTTTTAAAACTAGATTTAACGTTAGTAAGCGTGCAGGGACAGTTTATTAAGCCAGTTAGTAATGGAAAAAGGATATGCGAAGGCTACATACAACAACTTGCACAGAGTGGATATGTTTATGCTAGAAGAATTTCTTAAAACTGATTCGCGTTTCAACTTACAAGGGGACATTCAGGATCGGCCCCCTTCGATTTAGTTCTGCTAGATATATGTTATAGTACTACCCTTCCACTAATAAATCTTTAAATATTATGTATAATATTAATAAGCAGTAAATAAATATATAAAATGAATAGCAATATGTACCAATTTTATTATACGTTATGGTCAAAGTTTATATTTATATACAGACAAAAAAACATAAAAAAAGACAAAATAAACAGACTAGAACCTGCGACGTACGCACGTTGGTACTACTACGCAAACGCCGTACGCTCCCTGCCACGCCGCTCGTTGAAAGCAGGCTTTCGTCCACGATATATATGGACAGTGGAAAACTCTCAACTCGTGTCTCTTGCTATTGCTTGAGAGTTGCATCGAGTTACTTTAAGATTAGTTAGTGGAAGGGTAGTACTACAACATATATCAAGCAGAACAAAATCAGAGTGGCCGATCCTGAATATCCCCTTATTAGTGGAAATCAGAGGCGCCGCACAAAGGTAAACAAATGAATACCGTTGCTTATAATAAATTAGTTAAATACTGCAAATTTATTTTTAAAAGTCTAACTATTTATTTTAAGTAATTATTCTTTATTTTGTAGATCATCAAGAAAGTCCTATGGTGATAATACTATAGGATATGTACAAATTAAATGGAACAATACTAGTTGTATTGTAAAAGCAAAAATATGCCCAGAACACCGAATTCACAATAATATATGGTGTCATTAACAATAAATAAAATCGATGAAATCATAGAAAATATCCAGTGCTACGATTGTGCAGCATCATCTGGTAATTTATTTTAATTGATATTTTAACGATAATAGTACATACAAAAATTATTGCAATCCAATAAGCTGTAGGTATGTGCCAGCATTATTAATGTGCCTCCTACTGATGTTACGTATTATTGGAAAAGTTCTCGCTTGGCTACTATTGGATCTACAATCAAAATTATAACATGTAGAATTTTGAACATGTATTAATTTTTACACTGAGATAAAAAACACCACTTATGGATTTATTAAAATGTCATATTCTATTTGTGTTGTGCAAAAGGAAACTTCACCAACGTGTTTTCGAGATGTTTACTATTTAAGACCGGATACCCAACTACCGGCATAGAGCGCTACTGGCTGCTGACGTCACTTTACTGCGTGTCGTATTCCTGGCCAAATGACGCTAAATTTGAAAATTCCAATTTTTGAGGCATACGAAAAGCAATAAATTGTTTAAAACCACGAATATGGCTAAAAGGACTGCTACAATATGTACATTTTTACAAAAAAGTAGGTGAAAGTTCCAAATTCAAAAGGAATGTGGAAGTTTAAATATATATCACATAAATAAGCCTCTGAAATGTGATGGTTTAGGTCAAGAGCTGCCACACATTCAGATTGTAACGCTTTAAACCATTGAGTTGTCATGAATTTACAACAATTTTCAATACTTTCGCTATTGCTTTCTCCAGGCAATTGTGATATCATTGTTTAGTGCTGCGAACTGTCCCCGCAATCTGTAATACAGATTATGGTAAAGCGTGTATGCAGTTACCATCGCTAATACCAAGATGCCTTGTCTCTAGGAAACGCTTATATATGTTCTGTGATGGACAAATAATAGTTAAAACGTGAAAACTACCCTACGCCTTTGTTTATGGCTCATGATTATAATACCGCGTATAATTGCAATTATCTCTTGAGAGAAAATAGTCTGGGTCAAATTACAGCTTCGAAGGTGTAAGCGCGTTTAAAATTCCTGCAACATCTGTCATTAATTTGGGCACGCCCTATATATATATATATATATACAGGGTGTCCAAGATCTACCCACGTTCTATGGGTAACTCCGTTATTATAAAAGCTAGAGGATCGGTTAAATTAGCAAAGTTGG
>JAHWXV010214950.1:0-17143 GCA_024586415.1 Phrixothrix hirtus | reverse complement strand
CTTTACAGTTTTTCTGTAAAACCAAAACTAACCAAGCTAAATGCAGTTAAAGAAAATACGAAAATTCAATTTTTCTAAAATATCTAGTCATCCATGATTTTTTTTTACAAAACAAAGAATGCCTTGAATTGAACTCACAAAACTGCAAATCTTTCCCCATTTAACCGTCTCTCTATCTCCGCTAGTTTCCGAGATCCCCATACTAAAAATCAAAATAAACTCACCCTGTATATATATATTTACAAAATTCTTACATTATGCTATAAATTAAATGATGTAATACTGTTTTTATGATAATTTACTTGTATTTTTATTTTTCGGCAATATAAGACTAAATTCTACTTTAAAGGAGGGGTACAAGTTACTTTGCGTAAATAGCATTTAAACGAAATCATTTACATGAAAATTTAGTTACAGCAGTTTGAGGTTGCAACCCACGCTACTGTTTAAAGGTCTTATTCAATTGGCTCCCATACTAAAAGAAGACGGTCATTGAATATCAATTGATTGCAAACAATAAAATGGCATGAGGACCGAATATTTTAGTAGTGAAGTAATTCTATTTGGCACCGATTTTTCATATTTCTTACAATACAGTGAATACGTTGATCAAGAAAGTCCATATTAAATTTAGGTATACACAAATTTAAAAATAAAATTATAAATGCTTCATAAACACAGTTTTATATGTTTTAGAATTAAATATTTAGTGTACGTTTTACAATCATGGAATATTCAATAGAAATATTTAAAAAGTAAATTCAAAATTGTACAATTAAAAAATACTACGGAAAGCAATAAAATTGTTTATACAATAAATAATGTGTATAAAACCCTTTATATGACATTGTAAATTACCATAAATACGTATATAAGTAACCACAAAATAAATTATAACGTGAGTTTCCTTGAGATCTGTGTATAGAGTAGGGTTAGGGATCCTTAGACTAATGATATGGTTCAGGTAATGTTTTGCGCGCACATATATTGTATACTATGTATAACTTATGACAGTAGTGGCACTGCATATACCACGTCATGGTTAGATATTATTATTAGCTTTAAAAGATGGGAAATTCTGTGGATCTATATATCCATTTTCAAATCAGGCGTAATTTTAAAACACTGCGACGATAACTGATTTTCCGTTAATGATTCCAGTTTTACAATATTGTTTCTTAAATAAAACTAATATAATTATTTAAAACCAAAATTAAATCAGATAATGTTCGAACATAATTTTTTCAGAGCCGAAATCTATTAGCAGCTAGAGATTGTAAACGATCTGTAGTTTTAACTAGTATAGTTAATAATTTCCCTTTCTTGTCGGCTGGAATTAGAGTTATAACATTATCAGGCCATTGCCTACTTCATGAATCGATTAATGAAACACATTTTATAAAACCTTTAAATAAATACATATTTTCAAACCAGTTTTTAAAATGTTCAATTGTTAACTTTATACTATTGGACACCGAAACATTCATATTTTTTATTTGACATAAAGACTTCTATTCTTAAACTGACATTCCATGTAACTTATTTTCACACTAAAAATAGAGACGAATGTAGTTCACCATCAGCAAATATTGTAAAGTGAATGGTATAGCTATATGTTATAGTAGGACGCGATGGAATATCTGCGTAAACTGATTTTAAACCTTTGTACTTCAAACTGTAACCTCAATGAAGTTCTAAAGTGCATCTCCTAGATCGGAATTGAATATATCTTGTAATTCATACACGTATCCATATAATACTTTGCCTCATAAATGGAAAGCTCGCATGTTTATTGTAAAGTTGGAACTTCCTCCTTTGCTGTTCTTGTAGTAAATATATTTTGCATGACCTATGCCAAATTTTTGGTAAAATGGAATGCAATGTTCGGAATTTAAATCTTCTAGTGTCCACCGTCGTAAATTTGAATCATGAACTACAGATCCTCATGCCAATACCTGGTTGAAATTGATCCAAATGTATCGACTAACAAATTTTAACTTGCTTTATCTACTACGACCTTCTTCTATTTGCGTTTGTAATCTACATAACTGGCAAGCATGTTTTACTCGCCTATATTTATTACGATCGGATTCATTCAACCGTCTCTTTTTGTCACATTACCAGTACTTTTTATCTTCAGTTCTAGATGAAATATTGATATCCTCTATCTCTCCATATGTGCAGAATGGTAGGTAACACGTACTCATTGCCCGTATGTATCGGATTTTGACTTTGCTGCAGACTGGTAATCGTCCTCGATCAACCACTCTTCGTTACGTGCTGTAAAGATGTGCTTAACTGTAGAATCAAATCCTAAGTCAAAATCGTGTACAACATTAAATTGGATGCCTTCAATTACTTCTTGGATTATATCTCTGAGTAAGTCATATAATTCAATTTCGCAGTACATTGCAGTTTAAAAAATTAAGTTAGTTATTTGAAATGTTAACTTTAATGTGTGCAGTACAGTAGTTCAAGCTTATTTGACCCATGTTGTAATAATAGCAAAAAACCGTTGCCGAATAGAACTACTTCACTAATAAAATATTGTTTATTGTTAGCAGTCAGTCTAAATTCAGCGACTATCCCTTTCCAGTATGGAAACCAATCGAACATACTTTTAGCTTAGTCGAAAATGAACTTGCGGCTGTTTAAGGTAATGTGAGTTACAGACTGGAAATGCTGCAACTAAATTTGCATGTAAATATTTTCATTTAAGTCCTATCTGCGCAAATTAGTTTTCGACTTCACCTTAAATATTATTTGTTCTCTGGTTGTTAATTTAAAATTAATATTATTTAGAGTAACTAATATGGGCGAGTCGGTCTTTGTTCTATTTGTTTAATTCTTACCTTAAAATAAGGCACAATTTATTTGGTATTTTTTAGAAAGTTTACCTTAATCGTCTTGGTTTTAAATACCTAAGACGTGTTTGACCCAAGTATAAATAAGATATGCAGATTTAAGCTTCCAAGAGCAACTTATTTAATCTATAAAACATTTATATATACTAAGATAAAAAGGATTTCGTTAAGTGCGATTTATATAAAAATAAACTGTCTACGTTAAAAATTATTATTTATGTAAATAGAAATGAGAACAAATTATGTTGGCATAGCCTTTACAATTTCTGAAAAGCAGTTTGAATCCTAAACTGTGTAATATTCTAACAAAAAGCTTATTTATGTGGCTAGGTCATTTACCTTAAAAGTAGTAATAGAAAATTCAGCTGCTTTATTTAATTAATTTAAAAATATAGAAATGGTTTACGGGAAATTTAATAAACAGTTGATGTTTAATTAATCTTTAATTATGTAATTCGCTTGACTGATTAATTATATACAAATCTCAAGTTACTATCCCTTGTACCTTTGATTTTAGGAAAATCTTGGTTACTGTCCCATATCACTTAAATGTTAATTGATTTTCTTTACGTCTAAGATTTTATCAGGAATGGCGCTCCTACTTTAGTTATTCCCGATGATTTTGAATGGCAGAATTTGTTGTAATATTTGTTGAACAAATAATCAAGCCAGTTGTGGATTTATATTTCGGCTGGGCTGCGCCACTTGTTTGTACTAGTTTTTTAGTTACGCGCACTATCGATGAAAAAATGTTGTTTGAGGACTTTTTCGAATTTATTTACTTCTTTCTCTTACCAGATATTTTTAAATTGTTCAATTATTTGGAAAATAACTTAAAACAAACTAATTGCGTTTAATTTGTTATTTTTCTGCAATGGAACATTCCCATGTTATTTTATCCTAAATTTACTAATTTAGGGTAATTTAGGTTCTTTAAAATGGTGTTTAGCATAACTCTTAATATTTTCAGTTATTGTTAAAAACACGTAGTTCGTATCTACCTGGACTGCACAGAACCGTTTCTTTAATATTAAACATCGGTTTGAAAAATACTTTTTTTAATCTATTTCCTAGGTTTAATACTTATTTTAAATATAACTTCTAAAATTATTTTTAAAAAAATTAATTTTAGCGTATTTTCGCTAGATACATATATACATCAAAATTGCTAACTTCAATCTTAGTTTGAAAATAATTATTTTTAAACTTGATTGATATAGAAATTAATCGAAAATTCTTTAAAAATAAAGGGTAGCATCGATTGAAATTTTTCTCCATCTGCTTTGATGTTCGAAATAATAAATGAAAACGAATTTTTCCCCAACTTTGGAGGTCGGTTTCGCACGTTAAATGGCTTTGTCTGTAGATAAAAAAGAATATAAATTATTTTTCCAAGTTTTATATATGCTAAGTTTCGTCCAAATTATCTTCAGACAGTTCCTTTAGCTTTCTTATATTAATTTTGTTATTATAAAGGTTCAATTTAATTTTTTATTTATTGATATAGACAATTTCCTTTATGCATATTCAATGTACGCAACCGTAGAGTGTGGTGCCTTAATATTTATTAATTTTATCCTAATTTGAAGTTTAATTAGTTTTTGTCATTGCAGAGAGATATATACTCATGAAAATGTGTAAAATCAGAGCGCCTGTTTGTAAGTTTCGAACTATTTACCTTTTGCTTACAAAGAATATTACGCTATTCTTGACGAAACTTAACGACAATATATAGTTTAAAACGTTTTTGTCTGTGTCTGGCCGTCTGTTTGCACTATGTAAATTTAAAAAATACTATATCAATATTATTACATTTTTCTTAGATTATAGGTTATGTTACTTGTACCAACTTAGTGTTTGCTTCATGTCGATGTCTTACTCAGTTCAAAAGTTTATAATATAAAACTTTCCGGGAATAGCGTACTCACTAAAGAATGTTTGTAAGCATCACACACAAACAAAAGAAAATATATAGCAAAACCAATTTAATTTCAAAAATAATGTACAGACGTAGTTACTTCTAACGGAATTACATGATAGATGACGAGGTAATAAATGAAATGCAATGAGAATGCATTTCGATGTTACCAAACGCCGATTGCTTGAAATACTTCAGAAGGTTAGGTATCACTGGTGGCGGCTGAAATTATTTAAGGTGGCCTATTAGGTGACGAGGACTAAAACAGATTCGAATACAGGAGCTGTAAATACACTGCGTAATATACCTGTTTGAATATAAAAATTAAATATCCGTCTTCGCTATAAAATGAACGAAAATGTAAGCTCAAAATAAATCTCATTTGATCACTTGGTGTAGCTGAAGGAGTTAATAAATTTAACTATATACGTTAATTGGAAAATGCTTATTAAATTAAAAGATGAGAATATGGTCAATCAAAATAATACTTTAATTCCGAATGAACTAAAATAACAATTAAATATTAATATACATTATGTGGCCGAAATAAATTTTAATAAACGGCATATTCCAATTTAGATTTTTCAAAATTTAGATGAAGGTTACGATAACTTTTAGTAAACCAGACACAGAACAACATAAATCAAAACAGTTATACGTAGTGCAATTAATAAGTTTCAATTAAAATAATAGGCCACGGCAGATCTTATACCTTTTAGAAATTTTCTGTGTAGCAAACTCTTAAAATAGTTTGCAACTTGTTACATACATTTTTCAATATGGGGCGTCATGAAAGATAACACACTTTAAATTTTTTGTTAGATGATTGCGGAAATAGATGTTCTTGGATCAATTTTTTAGATTTATTTTGGAAATTACCTCCATTTTTATTTATCACCTTAGATTATTATACAAAATAAGCAGTTACATCTTAAAGATGTTTATTAATTTAAATATCACAAGTAATAGTTTCACACAAAAACATTTTTTACAATTACACTTGAAATACTCGTAAGCATTTTCAAAATGTTCTTAACACTACTTTGTAGTCTTGTGTTCCAGTCTACACAGGGTACCATTAACTTTCGAACTTCCTCTTCCTTGATTTCCTTGCCGACCTTCCTGCTTCTTTAGTATCCCTCTTTAGCATCCAACAGTAGCCGACCATCATATTTTCATTCCACCTCCCCTGGTACCTGTCCTCCGTCAGCTTAGGATCTTAATGAAGGCATTCATCATGTTCTTTACTGTAATGTCCAAGATTTTTCGAAAAATAGTTAATATGAGATTATAGGGAATGAACTTTTACGCTCATGTTACAACCCATGTATTTAAAGCTTTCAAACATTGTTTCAACAATTCTCTTGTAATTTGAATCTTTGTTGCTTCTTAGAAAGTTTTCAATAACTGATCTGAAGGTGGTCCATGCGTCTTTTTCTTTCTCGTTCATTGTATTCTCAAAATTGTTCTCTTTTGTCAATTTGTTGATCTGAGGTCCAACAAAAATGCTAGATTTCGATTTTTCTTGTATAATGAATGAAAATTTCATTGAAAGGTACTTATAACAGGGTCCATTTTGTGGTAGAGACCTTACAAACGGTTTCATCAAACTAAATTTGGTCTGTAGTTGTGGAAGCAAGACTTTTTCGGGGTTTACAAGTAGTTCATGCAAGGTGTTTTTAGTTCTAGGCATAAAATCTCTGCGCTTTGACCAAGCTCTCACGCTCCAATGGTCATACTTTCCCGACTATCTTATTCACATAGAAAGCAAGGCATTTTTGTGTACCCAACTTGTTGTCTTAATAACATTCCAATAACTTTGAAATCACTCCAGATTAACCACTTGTGCATATTATACTGAATACTTGTTAACAGTACTTTCATGTTCTCTCATGTACAGAAATTGACCTATACATATTCCCCTTTTAGTCAACAAAAAGTCTCCACTGAATAGGATCATGTTCAGTTCCACAGAAGTGCATATCATGAAAGTATCCCACGTAGTTTCTGAATTGAAGCAACACTGGATGATACAGCAGTACCACACATGATCTCAGCCAAAATAAAAGCTGGTGTATCAATTTGGTAGTAAGCTTCGTGCCACTGGAGAGAATCATAAACCTTTCAGCGTGCTATACAGAATAACCGCTGTGGCGAGCTATCTTCTAGGCTTTTGCTGCTTTACATACTGCTTCTCAAAGACAAGCTGCCATCGAATATTTTGGGTGAAAGTAATTTTTTGCGCTACGTTACCGTCCCAACCTTTCATTGGGTAATTATCACTTCTTTCGGTACTTGAAGTCTTTCCTCAACGCTTCGGAACCGATGAAGGTGTGAAAAAATCTGTTGAAGCGTGGATTTTTTCGCACGCGGTAGAATTCTACAAGTATGGGCTACAAACACTCGTGGAGGGCTACAACAATTGTTTAAATACACGTTAAAGCTATGTACAAATGTAGAGAAACTTACCAGTATCTCCTAACCATAACTTCTAATTAGTATTACGAGGGCGGTCTGGTTAGTGAGGTAACTGACATAGAGATGACGCCATAATCTACGCATGCGTGCCATTTATCAAATCTATCATATGTAACAAGACAGCTGTCAAAGTTTCAGCAAAATGCTGAAGTTCTTTGTCTCTTACAGTTGTTTAAAGTAAGCGTGTTACGTTGTTTTGTGAATATTGACAAAAGAAAACTTCTTGCTGTGTTTAAACACTTCCATATCACCGGAAAAAAAGCTAAGGAAATTAAAGAAGAGTTAGATAATGTTCACGGCGAATCTGTACCATCATTTAAGACAGTTTGTTTCTGGGTGCATGAATTTAAACGTGGCCGTATGCATATCGAATATGGAACAAGATCAGGACGTACGAAAGAGGCTACCACTGACGAAATGATCACCAAAGTTCGTGATCTTGTTTTAACTGCTCGTCGATTAAAGGTGGGTGTGATAACAGACACTATAGGTATATCTAAAGAACGTATGATCATATTTTACATGAATACTTGGGTATGAGAAACGTATCAACGAGATGGTTGTCACGTCTGCTAACTGTGGACCAGAAAAGAATGCGGGTAACAACTTTTAAGTACTGTTTGGCCTTTTCTAAGCCTAATCCAGCGGAACTTTTGTGTCTATTTATTACCGTTGACGGAACGTAGATATATCACTGTACCCCCGAAACAAAAATTCAATCAATAATGGTAGAAGCCGGTTGCAGTGCATCGAAGAAAGCAAAAGTGGTATCAGTAGCTAACGAGTTTATGGCCACCGTATTTTGGGATGCTCGTGATGTTATCTTTATATATTATCTACAAAAGTGTAAAACAATCACAGGCGAGTACTACTCGTCGTTATTGGACAATCTGATTGAAAAATTAAAGGAAAAACGACGGAATTTGGTAAGAAAGAAGGAGTCGTTTCATCATAGCAATTCACCGGCTTATTCATCAAACGTTCTCACGGCAAAATTAGTTGAATCACCATTCAAAATACTTCTTCGTGCACCTTACAGTCCAAATTTAGCTCCATCTGACTTTTTGTTGTTTCCAGCCTTAAATAAATCGCTAGGTGGAAAGAGATTGTCATCTAGTGAGGAAGTTATTGTAGAAACAAATGATTATTTTGGAGCGTTTGATTCGTCCTATTACAGTGAACGACTTGAACGTCGTTGGAACAAGTTTTTCAAGCTAAAACTGGACTATGTCGAAACAGAAATGTAAAAAACTTGAATAAAGTACCTTCTTTGGTACTACCTACCTTAGTTTCATACTATCCTGGTGTAATTTTTATTACAAAGCAGGTCTTACTTAAAAAATAATCTACTTACAAAGTAATAGAGTTTTAATCGCACGCTGATAGAACTTAACCACGATGACACTTTTCATCCATATTTACAGACAAAGCAATTCCTCTCGATCTCAAAATAATTTTAACATCTACCAAAGCAAAATCTTTAAAATCAAGCCCAATGTCCACTTTTAAGGCCCTTTTCTTCTCGAAGGAGGTCACTAAAGATAATGATCTATATGTAATGTTTTTGTCTCAATTACCCTGAAGGGTGCCAGTGCTTCGTAATACTGTCCTTCATCGCGCAAACCTCCCGTATCGAACTCTACATGTAATTCGTAATCCCTCAAATCTATCTGCAGATCCCTTGAAATCCTTTGGAAGTAAGAATATCCAAAGTATTTATAAACAAAACCGTTTGGTATAGAGATTACCATGTTTGCCTCTATGCTCTAAGGGCATAGGATGAAGTTCGTAAATATCTCAGATGAGAAAAATTTTAAAACAACACGCCTTTTTTGCGCATGCGGAAGTAAAACTGAAGATCCTGTGTCAAAGTTAAAAATCCCTGTTAGTGATGAAACTACTCCAAGTTTGGAAAAATTCTAGTAAGCAAGAGCGAAATCACCACTGCAGTTGGATGCAAGCAGCTTTAACCGTAAAACTAATAAACAATGCAATTTTTTCTAAAGATTGTTCTAAGTAGTATTTATTCCAAAAATATATGCATTCAAGCTATGAATCTCAATTGTAAAATGTTGTACTGATGTAAACTGGTATTTGTTGAATGCTTAGTTTTTCGATTTTCAAAACGAATAGACTGTATCCATAGAAAAATAGAAAGGTATTGTTGAGGTTTACTTATTGATGAATAAAGTATACTAATTCGTGGTTATTGCAAGCTTAATAACGTTCATTGTGCAGTCCTTTTACAGTCTTTGAAGAAGAGGCGGTTCATAGGGAAGTTCGCTAAATCCCAACTCACGATTTGGTTGAAATTTTACAGACATATATGAAATGGAAACTATAATAGACATGTATTTTTTTCATCGTCAAAGAAAACGATGTAACACCAGTTGCACCAATTTGATTTAGGCTCCCTCTAAGCTACACATTTCTTAATTTTCATAGAAACTAATCATGAAATTTAATATAAAACTTAAGACAAACTTGAATCTAAATAATGTGTCAGCCCTTGCTGAGTTTTGTAAGACTTTAAGTAATAATAATTTGATAATTACGCATTACTGTGTACATTACGTATATATGAAATTTAATTAAAGTAGGATTTCATTTAAAATCAGTAAGAAATAATTTTCCTAAGGAATAAATAGATTAAAACAGAAAACAATTTAGATTCGACTTGTATATAATATATAAAATTATTCATTTTAAAAATACATAGTAAAAATTCATGATATTAAAAGAACTTTGGTTGTTTTGTATTCTCACAGACGGTGAGATCAGCGTTGACGTTTGATTAAACAGTTGAAATATAAGTAATGCACGCGCCAAGGTGTCCCGAATGTCCCGGACCCGTGTGCAAAACACATAAGCAAATACACAAAATAAGTAATGTATATGAGAACGCGAGAACCTTATTTAAAAATTAGTTGTGCAACAAGACGATTAGAAAGCACTCCGAGATGTCCTACGCTAATATCGAGGACGGGAAATATACAATCCCAGGATTCTCAGGGGGGAAATCAAAAGTTAGTTAGTTATCAGCCTTTAAGCGATACAGTTCACGGAGAATAAAAGTTATACTGGATAGTGCTTTGTGCCTTTAATTTTTAGATTTTGAAACTGTCTTTGTCAAAGATTATTAAACCACTAGGCTAGTGCTGTCGAAGTCGGGTTTTCAGAATAATTTGAAATTTTGAATTTAGCAAGATTCAGACAGGTACTGTTCTGTATATTTCTACCCGAGAAGGGTCTTGATTTAAATTAGGACATAAAGGACGGCTTTTTTGTAAATCCATCGATGTTAGAAACACCAAAATAGTAAGTGCTCTCCACGTATTTTGTCCATAAAACAGAAGGGGATCCGTCACCTTTGCTTTGAGTAAATTATCACGTACTACGAGGCCATCTTAGTTAGCAAATTCACGTAACGTAATAAAAGGGACATTGTTGTTGCTTCGATTTATTTTCGGGAAAATTGTTAATTATCAAACGTTACTCAAATATGTGTAAATTGTTGCAAGCTAATTTTCTGTAAATATCATAACTGTATTACAGTAATTTAAATTGTTTAACGAAAGCTTTGATGGTTTGGGTACCCATTCTATTATTGATGTTTATCATGTGTTTTCTCGTACAAGTGTCGCCTACAACCTAAAATTTTGTGAAATTAAACTCAAGACTCTTATTAACAATTAGCATTAATTTTAATATACAGGGCGTATCAAAAGAATCATAGAATTTTACACTTTCATAAGTACAGATAGTTTTGGATCAATTAAGCATAAATAGGGGGATTCATCCCAATTTTATAATAAAGTTAGCACTTCACGATATACAGGTGCCGTCATAAATAGCAAGTACTTTTAATTTAGTATATGTTCCCTTTCAGTCTTTATCCCGTATCTGCAGTACCATAGAGTGTCTGTCTCCACTCTTAGGTAGTTCACTAACATCTTCACATACAAGGTCTTTTACAAACATCACCTAGTAGCAGTTTCGACTTGAGAACAGTGGCGCCCACCTTTTACTGATTTTGTCTTGACTTAACAGTGTTTAGCCTCGTAAGTACCAATGGATCACTCCTCCCTCCATTGTAGCTTTGCCGGCCGTGGTTAAACACCCGTGATTTTATTTGCCGCATGCGTTATTGCCAGTTTAGCCTGTGACAACTGTTGATGAAAATAACCCTTAAAGGGTTAAAGTCTGCCCTAACGTTGCAGTATAATTCAATTTTTAAGTACTTTCAAAACGTAAATATACAGAAAAAATATTTTCTTTTTAAAAAGCTTTCCATTTATTTATATAATAACCCAATTGCGGATTTCACTGGTGGTAGATTAATGTATAATTTGGGATAAAATTTACAATAGGATGAACATCTTTTTGTAGCATATTCATAAACTACATCGCAAACACTAATTTAAGGGTTTTTTCTTATATTCGGACACCAATAAATAAGCACTACAATAAATTAATTATTTTTATATATAAATCACATACATTGTAATAATTAAAACTAAGAAGCGGCATTTTACAATTCTTTGTACACCTTACTTCGGTTTATGTATTATTTTCTTTTACCAATCAAAGAGTAAAATGCAGCTCTAATTTTTGGTTTAAATTCGTGAGAATAAAATTTTTACATTACCTTTACCTTTTAAACGGTTTTCTTTGCCGACAAAAAAGTGAGTATTTATTATTTTTCCTCGTTCTACATATGTGTATTTTTTTCATAAATCAGAGGTTGCAGTTTGAAGGACGTTACCTAAAGGAAAATCACTAGAAAAGTAGATTTAACCATAAGCTTTCGAAACCTTGAAAAAGTAAGCCTTTAATAATACTAATACAATAATACTGCTTAATAATAATGGAGCAGTTGTTTAAAACCGTGTTTCCTGATGCAGAAAAACTAGATTTAATTTATAACTTCGAAAGAATGCAAATTTTCCTAGAAAATCACTTTAGTGGTATTTAATGAGTCAGGTACTAATCCTGAGGGAATAGCAACTTCCAGCTATGTAGAAACAACTGAAAATTCATCATCCATTGCCGTTGATCCAGCAGGAGACTACAGCAACGTGAATTAGATTTTCTATCATGCGTTACCCGCCTACTCCTAATTAATTTATTAAGATAGATCCTGGCGCAATTTTGAATTGTGTTGCCTAGAAATAGCAAGCTATTTTGCGAATGTGTGTAGCTGAAAGTAACGCTTGGGGTAACAAAGAATCAAGATAACTAACTGCTCTAGTGCTATATTTAAGGACTGCGTCGATTAATATTAAAATATTTTAATATTCTAAATTGCTAATATAACATTATGCGAACTTACTTAGAATATTTATTGGATAATTTGTGTTTTTAATAGCTCATTTCATGTTTTTTTTTAATGTATATTATGCAAATGACTTCTTGGGCAATTTATAGGTAGCCTAACATACACATTTTTTAAGAGTTTATAAAGTATACCTTAGCACAACTAAAATAATTTTAAATATAATTCTTTTATCGATCATAATACCAAATCTTAACATAGTAGCAAAATATAGATTAAATCAAATACAACGAGCAAATAAAATGGTTTGGAATCTGATTTGTCAAATGTGCTAATAACAGATTTTATTTCAGCTTTTGATTGTATTTTATAACAATTTGTTAAAGTTTCAAATATAATTCAATCTAAAGTAGACAGAAACAATTTTATTGTTACAAAACTTAGATATATGTAATTTCATTTGAATACACAAATCTGATAAAGAGCAACGTATATCAAGACTTAAATTTACATAGGAAACGAATCCGTTCCAGTGTCTACTGTTTTTATGTAAACTTTTGCCGCTGTCATGATCTCAAAATCTCCCACGTTGAAATTCGTCTGGGGAGATCTTAACATGCAAATTTTGGATAGTTCATTGAAGAAACCGAATCTAGACATTGAAATGTCCGATGTAATGTATGCTTGATAGTACCTGACGAACACCAAAATCGAAGCATTAAATCTACAACACTTGCTACTCTCGCTTTCCATCTGGTGAAAAAGCTCCTACTTATGTTGGTAACTAAAAACGGTCCTGCTTAAATATATGTAGGAAGGAAGTATTTTATTATTAACGTTTGTTTGAATGATGTTCTTACAAATATTTCCTGTCCACATAATCTGAAGTTATCTCAACTATTTCTTATAATAAACCAAATAGCAGCATATGCAGAACCTTATAACACTTACAGATGAAAACGTACTGAAGTAATAATATATTGAAATAAAATATGAAACAAGGTTACCTAATGTCTTGATGTATTTTGAATAACTTAAGGCATTTTTAGGTCTAATTTGACTTGTAAATGTGGACAGATTTCTAAATTATTATATTAAAAGTAAGATTAGGTCTAATTATAAAAGAAATTTTAAAATGTAGTACGTAATTTGACACCATGCCATGCCTGCTCCAACTGCTGTCTAATTTCTTCAAATTAACAATTTCTTAAACAAAATCATTGTTAAAGCCGAGCTGGTTTTAAATAACTCAATTAAAATAAGTATATTTATTTCATTTTAACATTTAATAGTTCTCTTGTATTTAGTTTCGAATATTACATCAAGAGCAAAGTTTAGTGTTTTGTTCAGAAACAGAATAAAACTAAATTTGTACCTTTATATTTATATTACCTAATAATTAAGGTGGTTCCATTTAGATGTGGGAATAGTGCCTATGCTTAGTGTTTCTTTTATGCCTTAAATTTAGAATTGTAATAATATGTATGTAACTAATATTAAAACACGAAAATAATTTTTCAAACAATTTCTTTTTAAATTTATCAAAAATTAACAAAATTAAATAATTTGCAGTTCACATCAATGCTCTTTTTGGTAAAATAAAAAATTAACGACTTTACCATTTAGGTTTTGGGGTTGTCTTCGCAACCTTTATAATATTAAAACTCAAACAATAAAATTGTGTTAATTGCTAGATACTTTAATTAATAATTAAACAATTACGTTGTTTTAACATTAGAAATTTAAAAAAACTACCATTTAATTTAAAGTTCTAAATAATTTGCTGTAATATAAAATAATCAGTAATATTAAGTTAAACTTAGTTTTCTCGGGCTATAAAAATAAATAGTTTTACAAGCTCCAAAGTGCTCCGCGATAAACAAATCACGAGTGATTTTAAAATAAGTGCAAAAAAATAAAACTTCAAAGCAATGGGATGTAAAATGAAATTATGCAAGAAATATTTAATATAGAAGTTCTTAGGGTAGAGATGTCGCCAAAGAGAAGTATTATTTGCTGACAACATAAAAAACAACCGGGGTTGAAGCCTTGAAGAGCTAAGGAAAAAACCACGATTAGAACGGAAATTTAACGTTTACTATCTCAAGCACGAAAGCAAGAATTTTAAACTTGGAAGATGCCGATTGGGTAAGGAAAATATCAGAAAGGAATGTCCCAATGTTATAAAAATCTAGAACACATATGAAGCGTCATATTTTCTTGTGCAAGTCGGTTTAGGCTGTTCCATTAATCAAGCGGGAAGATGAGTTTAGATTCGTTGAAGTTAGAAATGTAAATTTCATCTTAACTTGTATCACGTAGTGGTGAGCATGGCATTGAAAAGCCCTGGAAGTTACAATTCAACATAAATTAATTTTCCTTTTTTAAAACAGGAAAATAAATCAAACATTCAAATACGCAACTTAAAAAGTACTGCTAATTTTGGATGGGACTTTAAAGGGAAGTAAATCCTTTTAAGACAGCTGACCTGGAATCGGTAAGCCAGAAGGAAGCCTAAATATTTAAATTCTAAAATAATAGAACGCAACTTAAACTGTAAGTGTATTTATCAAATTATCTTATAACATTTACTAATCAAATAAAAACAAAGGTGCAAAAAATTTGTTTTAAATGGAATAAACACGTTTAAAGAACGAGAAGTTCTTTCTAGAATGCAAACAACAGTATTGCAGTAAATGCTTGTTCACAATCTGTCATAACAATATATATAGAGAAGTAATCGAAGAGGTTGTAAATATTAAATGTTTCCTTTAAGATGTATGTGCATTAGATTTAAACAAAAATATTATTGATTTGAAAGTTATTCATTTTATTTTGATTAAATAAATGCATGGAGCGTAAAGATTTTGTTACTTACTTTGGTGAAACATAAAGTCGTTAAAAATATAATATTAGTGAGAGCGATTAAGTTTCTAACGTAATTATTTGAATAGAAAGATTATTTAAATTTTCTTTTCGGGTAAATACGAAACTGTCAAATTTAGAAGGGTCTTAACTCTGTAACTTGTTGATAAAGATCAATATACTTCGAACGAGTTTGGCTACCACAATCTTAAAGCCAAACAAAAATTATGTGAATTAATGACGTAATAAAGCAAGCTATAAATATTTCTTAATAGCTACCAACGAGGTAGACAACGTTATCATATGTTTCTATTATTAAGCGTCCCAGAAGCGCCATAAGATAACGAAAGAAACACGGTTTAATAATCGCCAAAATTTTACGCGCTTTACTGTTAAAATTATAAATTCGGGGTATAGTAATTAAGAGATTTTAAAAATACAGATAAACGTCAAAAATTCAAATGTGTGCGCGAGGACAATTACTAGTTTAGGAAGTTTATAATAATACTATAATAAATGAACCAAACAAACCTGTAAATACTAGTATAAATTAATCCAAATTATTAAATATTAAGAAATATGGCTAAACAACTTAATACATTCCTTTGAGTAAAATGTGTTCGATTATCTGCTACCAAATTTGATCAAGCTAGACGAACCAATAAGATAAATTAAAAACTGCTCCAATACTCTGAAATTCGCTAGACAAAGGTCATGTGATATTAATTTTCGCTGAATAAAGGCGAATGCAGTCAAAACAGTATAAGTAGGGTGAATTTCAGCACTAAAAGGCATTTCCACCCCTGTGTTCTTTCTGGAAGACCGAATCCATATACCCACACACCCAAACCTCGTCTTTGTTATGCAAACGGGCCAAATTAGCGCAATTATATAAATTCATTACGTTTCGCTACAGAGAAAACCACGTCCAATGCTTTAATCAACTGAGGCAGCGTCGACAAACTTTAACAACGGTGCTGGGAGAGCTGTTAATGCGCTCATTGAGATAAATTAGGTACAAAATACCGAATTTCAACGTCCTAGACTGTTATTGCCAGGATAACGAGTTTTGTACGATGCTAACAGCCGCGGAGTATCTCTTTTCTGTTGTTACTAATATAAAGGGGGTATTGTAAACCTTAGATATATCGAAACACCGACTCTTATCGTGCCAGACTGTTGTTCCCAGGGCAACGAGTCTTGTACGACATTGAACAGCGCGATGTATCTCCATCCTGTCATTGCCAAGGTGCTTAAGGCATTGTGCATCTCCAAATATACGAAAAGGACGGCTTCTCGTATTAGACGGTTAGTTCCAGAGTAACGACTCTTACACGAAGCCAGGAATCGCAACGCACCTAGAGGCCAATGACATCTCGCAGTTGAATGTGTAATAAAAATAACGTATCCACGCATACTGTCCAGAAGTTCTTTAGATCGCCGGGATCATACCGGACCCAAATTCGTTAATGCTTGATGCAATATGAGCAAATCAATATCACTCCATGAGGGGCGATACCGATTGCTTAATAAAACGAAGACAACTCATGGATTTCAATAATTACCGACAATTCTGTCCCAAAATATAAACAATTTTACTTACGCTTTGTTAAACATTATCTGCACATAAATAGTTCTCTTTTTTATAATTAAAACAATATTTTGGTTAAAACTGTGTAACTTTAATAAAAATTAAACGTTTCGAAAACTATTTGTTTCCTTTTTCAATAAAATTGACAACTC
>JAHWXV010214882.1:0-14009 GCA_024586415.1 Phrixothrix hirtus | reverse complement strand
TATATATATATATATATATATATATATATATATATATATATGTTCTTACGAATAGATGGTATAAATTATACAGGATATAAACGAAATAGGAATAAACATTTTACACACACGTAGATAATGGCATAGATTAAAAATCTTATTTTTATGCACGTGAAATAAAACTGGGGTAAGTTATATTAAATTTTAGCTCATAGTATATTTAAAATATTGTAAAATATTGGTATATTATACTAATGGCTTATAATAATATGTAAATAATTAATATGGAAAATACTATTTTATATTTATTTCGAAAATGATAATTTCAACATTACTCATTCAAGTTACTGATTACACGAAACCGCGCTTAACGCTGGAGACTTTCCCTGATTATTCGAGCTCGCGATTTTCTCAGAAAATCCAACTAGGTTATGCCAAAGGCACTAGTACCTACCACCAATCTAAAGAGGGTAGGTGTAGCTGTTATGAATAAAAAAGCTTCAACAATCGCAAGAATAACGTAGCATTTTCAGTAACCTTATTTTAGGAGTATTTTAATTTCCCTTGCTAGGGAAGCTGTAAACAAATGTAAAGTTTACTTTTTCCATAATTTGTAGTTGTAACTTATTTTATTCACACACATCGACCAAATTATAAAACATCATTTCCGACTCAGACGAGGAATAACCCGACATTGGATATTTTGCATGAAAAAAATACTTTATCTGTATCTATATTTCATATAGGTTGAGAGAAAATAAAAAATAGGTAAACATATCAATTATACTTCTTAAAATATTTTCTATAAAATTTTTTATCTAAAAAGTTACCCTAAATATGGACTTGGCTGTACATAAAAATACAAGTCCATTTACTATAGTTAAATTTACATCATGGAAAGTATTTATTAAATTTATTCATAGATAGAATGTAGGCGGTCGTAAAATTTGGAAAACATTATCCAATAAATTTAATATTGTCCAATTACCAAATATTGTTTGGTCTGAATCGCCTTATCTTTAAGTATACTTAACTAATTTAACTATCATATAATAGTTAATCTACATGCCAACAAAATTACCAGCTGAATACGAATATTCGTTAAAATACTTCGTATTAAAGCAACCAATTAACGATTAGAAAACTTAATTATAACTAACAACACATAGAGCCATCAGTCGTAATTAATAAAATTGTACGCTTTTAAATATAACAAGCAATATATAATAAGTAATAAATCGATATAATCCGTTTTACAATTAATTTTAATGTATGTCATGCTCCAAAACACAATTTTTTTCCATATCTTTTAAAACGCACTAACTGCGGTATGATTGAACTACTTATTTCTAAGCAATAAGTTCTAGAATAATCCAGAGAAGCAGAAGAAACATGATCCATTAAAGTTGGTGATTTGATATAATGCATGAAATCTACTCGGCGATTTATAACACATCATTGCTAATTTTGTTGCTCTGTCTCCTTTTTAAGACTCTTGCGTTCCATAGCATTAATCTCGATCTGTTCACCTCCACGTTGTTATTTTGATTTTCGGATTATATGATTCTTAATCAAATCTGCACTGTTAGCTGATTTTGCAACCCAATTCTTTATAAAAGTCGCAACCAACTATTTTCTTCCTAGGTACATCTCTTGGATTCTATCTACAAGCCAATATTTGGATGCCAACCCTACTTCTATCATGATGCACGCCACTCTTCACTTAAATTGCACTACCATATAACTGATCTTTGCTACAGCTAACTTTCTGTCACCATTGACACAATGTTGCTTCATTAGGCTAAACAATATCTTTCGCAGGTTTTTGTAACATTACTTCTGAGGGAACTATACTCTTTAGCTTTTGTAGCAGATGATTTCATTTCCCTTGCGATGATGACGCCGTAGACGGGATGCCCTTGCAATGACTGTCCCTGCTGCAATATTTATTGAATATCGCCGTATCAAGTTTTACATTTGTCTCAAATATGTTCAGATATCTAAAGATTCATAGTAATATAATGAGCCAAAGGGCATGCTTCAGATACTTCAGAATTACTTATATACTGTTGAGTGGTTACGCTGAGTGGGGTTTTTCGCGACCCTAAGAATGCAGTCATGTAATCTACAAATGATACTTCTTTATTCTTGACTTTCTTAAATTGACGTGGTACACTTTTCGTTTCACCTCCGGCTGTTCTTGGTTCTCATTCCTATCCGCGTACTGAGCCAACCGATTTATAGCTACCATTTTAGGTTTTCCTTTGGATAGTTTCCTAACAAGGATATTACGTCGTTGATGGTAGATATAATTTCAGGTCTACTAAGGAACTCGATATTACATAGTAGCATTACCTCACGCCCAAAGCAGACTTTAACCAGGGCCTCGCCTATTGTTTCATGCGTAACTGGCAGATATACCGATAGTAATAGATGTAAGTATTGATCCCAATCTCGATAACAGTTTGAAGCCACCTTTGATCTATATTTCCTCATAGTTCGTCTCATACGCTCAACCATTACATCTAAATACGCATGAAAAGCAATAGTCGCAGTCTTCCGTATTTATAATAATTGACAAGGGGTTTGAAATAGGACTAATTGTAAAGTTCGTGCTTGGCCAGAATGCAATTTGAATGAATTTCCAAAACCGTTAAAGAGCTCCTCCACCATTGCCTCGGTTAATGGAACTATCTCTTGATTTAGTATGGCGTATGCTTCGGTACACTCACTAAAATAATCCATTTCCACCAAGATGTATTATTTCTAGCTTCTGTTTCCAGTAATGAACCAGAAGTACCAATCGTCTTCTTTCAAAAGCGCTTTTTACGTAATACTGGTGCTTTCAGCCTTCCGAGTGGATCGTTCTAGTAAGTGCATGTTTCTTTCACACCTTAAGCACCATTCCTTAGAGTCTTATGTGCCCTTTACACCTAAAATCAACGCTGATGCAGTGATCGTAAAATATGTCAGATTGGTCTTTCAAACTATCAACTGCATAAGTTTTCCAGTTCCACTTTCACTAGCCAGGGCTTTCTTTGGAAGATCGTCCTGCATTTGCAAGGATTCTCATCATTGAACTCAATTCATTTTAATGGCACCGTCAATTAGAGCCGCTTCTTCTCATGCAACTCTTCGATCATCATCTTTCCATTTCAAGAGTAACTTGAGAGCAGTATTGTGTTATTAATCTTACCTGATCTTTTCAAAATTACAGCGGTCGTTATTGAAGGTGATGCGGTTGCGATGTTATTCAATTCTTGGTCAAGCCAAGAGTAGCGGTTGTAATCTTCTGAATAAGACAAATCATCGGCACAATATTTAACCTCAAAGTAGTATTCATAAAACAATTCAATTCATTTTATGGGCTATCCTTTTGTATTCTTAAACTGTAGTAGCCATTTATATTCTACATAATCAGTTATCAAAATGAAGTTTTGACCCTAACGATGTTTGTAAGAACGGAAATAGCCAAATACTTCATCGTATCCATCTTGAACATTCGATAGTACAGTTCCTGTACCAACATAACTTGCATCAGTGTTAAAGAAAAATCGGCTCTGCATTCTAGGACAGCCGCATACAGGTGTAGTTGCCAAAACCAGTCTGAGCGTTTTGAACGACCTTTGATAATTATTTTAAAAATACGTTTTGTCGGTTGTTTTAGTTAAAAGTTCACAATGTCTGTAAAACCACGCACGAATCGGTGTTAAATTAAATATCCCCAAAAACATTTGTTGTACCGTTTTTCAAATGTAAAGTGCCAAATTTGGACATTATATCCATGCCCTATATTACACCATTGACATCAGCGATTTATATAGCCCCTAAGACCAATTTCAACCTTTACCCTATCACCAGAAAAAATTGCGCACTTTCATTAGCTGAGAATACAGACATTTTCAACCATTTACGATGCTAGACATCACGATTGTCATCATTGCTACTGTAATGGTTCCATTAATATTTAGACTATCCGGTGTGTTTCGTAATAATACTACTTTGCTAGTGATGTCCAGGTTCTGACCGGCATAATTCGCTGTTTTTCCATTTACATCAGTTCTTTATCTCCTTGATATGGGTTCAACAACAGTGTTCCTATTTCTTGTGCATTTATTTTCAACATATCATGGAATTGGTTCTACTTTTCATATGTGTGTCGTAAATATTCTCATAACGGTTTTTTCTGGAATTATTCCATAGCCCGTATACAAGTATGATAATCCTATGTCTATCTTTTCACTTCAAATGCTAATATATGGGTCAATTACCAATACAATTACCAGTGTTCCTCATATGGGCTAATCTAAGTGTGCTGTTTCTAAATCTGGAAGACTTTTTATAAAATTTTGTACCACAAGCTGCTCGATAAACTTTCTGGGCGTGCCAAAAACACTTTTCCAATTAACCGTCTTATTTCAGCTTCAAATTGCTGATGGTTTTCTCCAATGTTCTGACTCCTGGTCTTCAGTTACCTCTTTGTATCTTGTAGTCATCTCATTGATGTCTACTTTTATTTTATTTTTAATTTCTGCTTGTAATTTATTTTGACCTTTTATTTACTACTTTTCTGAAACTAAACAAAATTTCGTCATTGACGGACTACTCTAACCTACCTTCATCTCAACTCTAGGCTCCTGAGACCTCCTGGACGTTGTTCTTCTAAAATATGTCCTTTTCCATCACGAACTCACTACCACGCAGAACCTTGATACCGACCACAAGCTCGTCTTGTTTTTCCTAGGTGAGGAAGCCAATCCTCCCGAAATGGTGCGACGCGTCTCATGGCTCGCCTTCTCCTCTCACCTACAGCAAAATCTTGGTCGTATCAAGCAGAGAAATCGGTCGTCCGCCTCACTTCTAGCATTCAGGATTCTATCCTTTTGCGATGAACGTGAGGAAGAAGCCGAGTGAGCAGGTTTTCCAAGAGTATCTGAGGGAACTGGTCAGAGAGAAGATCTGCACCAGACGGCGTTGGCAGCGCTACCTTGACCCTGCGGATTGAGTGCCCAAGAATCGTCTTGCAGTACAAGTGCAGTGGAGTTTAAAGCAGCACTGCAACCGTACTTGGGGGAGAAGCTCGATTCACTGGAAACGGAGGAAAACTCCTTATGGAGAATGGACAAAGTCTTAAGTGGTCGTAGAACGCCCGTGCCATCGGTTCACGGCGAGCGCGGATAAGGCAGAGGCATTTGCAGACAGCCTAGAGCTGCAATGCTCTCTGAACTTCCTTCACGCCGATCTTGACTTCGTCGGGCGTATCGGAAGGTCAGTTAGACGCCGTATCGCCACATAGAGCTATGCAAGCCGCGGAAGGCGCCCGGTCATGACAACATTGCAAACTCCGCCCTCAGGGCTTTTCCAACCAAGGGAATCGCCAGAGTAGTAAACATCGTAAACGGGATGTTGAGACTTCACAGAATTACCACCCTATCAGCCTTCTCTCTTGTCTGGGAAAGCTGACAGAGCGAATAACTCTGAACCGCCTGAAGGATGCGACCGAAAACTGGAAAATCATTCCCGACGAACAATTAGCCTTCAGACCGGACCACAGCACCGCTCATCAGGTACTCCAGCTGGTTGAAGAAATCACCGCAGGTTTCGCTTTCAAAGATATGACTGCGGCAGTTTTTATGGACGTCGCCAAAGCGTTCGACAAGGTGTGGTACAAGGGATTGCTGTACAAGATGCTGGAAGCAAACTTTCCTCGGAAGCTCGTTCAGCTTATTGCGTCCTATCTTAAGGATAGGTCGTCCAAAATCAAGCTGGAGGGGCGTCACTCGCGACAGAGGAACGTAGAAGCGGCAGTTCCGCAAGGTTCCCTCCTCTCGCCGTTGCTTTACACCATCTTCTGCAGTGACCTGCCCAGACAGACAAACACGACGCTCGCGCTTTACGCTGACGACACTGCCGTCTTATCTCGATTCTAAGATCCAAACCTACTCTTCTGCAACCTACAAGAGGCGGTTCTTGAGTTGGGAACTTGGTTCCGAACTTGGAGAATCGACGTCAATGCGGAAAAGCGCACTGCGGTGTTCTTTAGGCGTAGGCGTATACGCCCTCTACAAGAAATCAAAATATTTAACATTTCGATTCCTTGGGAGGACAAGGTTCGATACCTGGGTGTCGTATTCAACTCCTAGCTGACGTGAAGACACCAAATAGACTATTTCACTTCACGTGCAAAAGCCGGTGTGGTAGCATTATACGGTTTGTTGAATCGCCGAAGTAGGCTTTCCTTAGAAAACAAGGTTAGATTCTGCAAGGCAATCATCTGTCCGACAATAGTCTACGTGGAAACCGTCTGGGAATATGCCGCTAGGTCAAACATGAGGAAATTGCAAGTCATCCAAAACAAGTACTTGCGCATGGCTACAGACGCTCCGTGGTTTATGCGAAATTCGCAAATCCACGAAGATCTGAGCATTCCCACAATCCAACAGTTCATCCACAAATAGGCCACTAATTGGTATTCTTTGTTTCAGGACAGTTCCAACCCTCTCATCTCCTGGTTAGGAGCCTACGAGGAAGACGACGGAAACCGTTCAGGGTAGCCCAAGACGATTCTAAACCTCCGTGAGTAGGAGGAGCCACAGGAAAGTGCTACTTCATTCACTTGAAAAGGTGGGCAGAGTTATACGATAACTGTGGCTGCAAATACTTAAACATCAGGTCGTGAATCGTTCAAGACTTAGGAGTAAAGAGGTTTGACTACCTTGGTTCACCGCTTACCAAGAGGTTCATCATTTTGACTTTCTAGTTGTTATAATTTTCTCCTACAAATTATTTTGATTTAACTTAACTATCATTTTTTCATATTATTTATTTTGATGCACTTGGTTAGTCAGAAAAAGAAGAAATCGTTTCAACCAAAACAAATGCTCTAGTTTGACCAAAGTTATTTCAAATATGTTATTTATAAGGAGCAATTACTTTTCTTTGCTATAAATAGTACCTAATTTAATATTATCATAAGACTCTGTCTAAAAAAATTCTTCTGGGTCCCTAGGGATGCTAAAATTTTCAATAAGTGAATTTAAATCCCTCAGCTTTGATATAGTTTCTTTTTGGTAATTAGCAAAAATTGAATTTTTAATCCTAACTTTTAATTTTTGCGAAGTTTTAATTAACTTTTCGAATTAATTTACTGCCATAAGTCCTATATCAATAATTATTATTATTTATAATTAACTAAAATGAAAAATAACTGTTGATTGTCTGATATCATAAATAAAAGAAGACCGAAAATTAAATAAGTTTATTGTAGGTCATAAACATCAAATCAAATTTACAAACAAAATAAATCAATCAGTCCGTATAAAAAAATTAAATCAATTAAATGGTTAGTCAGTTTAGTTAAATTGTTCAATACAAAATAGGTTTATAGAAATTTCTAAATTAGAAATATACAATGAGTTTCAATAAAATTTTATTAATAAATCCATGAGTTGGAAATTTCTAAAACATAAAATACTTCAATCGTTACACAAATTGCTTTTATAATTGAAACAAATAGAACTTAACTGTATATTAAACAAGAATATCAATATTATTAATTACTTGTGTATAAGTTCAGTTCGGTTACATTTACCTTTTAAATTTTTTTATATTAATTATTGTAAAATAATCAAATAAATGGGTTCACAAAATACACTTGGATACTAAGTCCTGCCCTGTGTTTGTGCATGCGCGCCAAACTTAGCGTTTTTCTAAGCTAACTTCTGTATTTTTTACTTCTTGCCACCCAACGATAGTAATGTTTTAGCTTACTGTACCTTAGTACACTAATCACAAATGTTTAATTTTGTAGGAAAAAAGATAGCAGATCAAAGATCACAGTTTCGGATTTTAGTTTCTCTGCTTCGTAATCTGTTTGCAGTTTATTGCCAGTATAAATGAAATAATTCTACTTTAATTATACATTTTCCGAATGTATCACAACTTTAATTTTGAAGTGGTTTGAAAGTTCTTGGTTAACGATGCAATTTACCTTTTAATTATAACGCAAGTCAAATTGTAACTTATTCAGTTTTTTGATTTAATTTTTACGAATTACTATTGATATTATTAATGGCACTTTATTAGTGGTTTATTTTAAACCACTATAAGCCTTTTACTAATTAGCTAGCAGATAATTGTATAAATTTCTATGCTTTTATTAATTAAACAGCAGGTAAGGTCGTCTTTCTGTTTTTGAAATTATAACAAATAATTTGGGAAGATACTGGTACTTAATTTACTTAATTTATTAGTGAATCGTATTTAATAACAATATTTCTTACTGATTGTCTGCAGTAAAAACGTTTACCACACACACAGTTTAACAAAAGCTTTCAGACGACCTTCACAATCCTTTGTAAATTCTATCACATCATTCTTTTTTAAAAAGCATACTAGTTCAACGCCAATTTCTAATTTTATCAATGTAAAGTCTTAAACAAGCAATAGTTCTCATCAAAATAGAATATAAAAGTTTTAGATTAATTTATTTACTCTTGCTAAGTCTAATTAATTAAATTTATAGTAAGTATTTTTTTTAACAATAGTTTTATACTTTTATCTTGCCTTTAAAATTTAAACTATCTTAAGCTATAACTTTTAATTATTCCTTCTTCTTACAAATTAAATAAATGAACTAATGCCTAACTCTTAAGGAAATTGTTGTTTTCTAGCCAAATACCACACATAAAAAAAACTATCCTAAAACCATTGTAACGAATAAACCCTTTATTAGAACTCTAAATTATTTATTTTGGATTTATTTTAATTTTCATGCATGTTTGTAATTTTGCATATTATACAAATAATTATCTCTGAACTTCCAATTTAGGTGCTAAATGTGTTGCCTATATTTTAGGAATCCTTCAATTATTATACATCGTGTCCTTATTCACATATAATGCATTATTTTATTCAGAAAATCTTTATTGGAGCCTCTCTGTGACATCTGGATTAGCTCAATATATATACTTATGAATAAACAATTACAGGTTGAATAGCAAATGGATTACAAAATAAAAGCTAACTCTGTCTTGGATTAAGTGTGCCGTAGAAAAGAAGGTATGTAGGTATTTCCAGGATTAGTTTTTAAAATATTGAATTTCTGCCTACAATTTGGTAGCAGAGTAAGGAAAATAGTGGGAAAAATAACCTCAATAGGTATAAAACACTGATCTTACCATCGAAGTATCGAAATCCAATTTCCAACTCCATTTGTAACAAAACTCACAGTTAATTTAATTATTTATTTGCTATTTACCAAATTATTTACACTTTACAACTAATTATATGATTTTTCATATATAACATTTATTTCTAACATATATTTTGAAACGCAAATTAACTTTCTACATCTTTACACACCGATATTACTTTCAGAACCATCCAACTAAGCTATAATTAATGTATATTTATGTAAACCGTAAATTCTAGAATAATCCAAAGAAACAGAAAAGGGGCGATCCATTAAAGCTAAAAAGCTGGTAAATTAATATAGACAATGACTCAGTACATCATGATTACATTATTAGAGCTAGTAATAGCTTTCGATCCATCTTAATCTAACCTTTTTTATAACTGGTCTACATTTTATTAGAGTTAAATCAAAATTGCATTATTTATAGCAAAGATTGGTTTAAACGGTTTAAAATTTTATATGATTTGAATAAAATAAAGAAGCAGCAATCGTATGCTATGAAAATGTTCCCCTAAACTTGCAGCTTTTTAAATTTATTTCCGGTTATATGATTGGAAAAATTCATTATCTATGGGGACACGTTTTAAATTTAATTCTTTAATTCTCCTGCTCTACGACTTCCCTTAAAGATTTTATAAAATAAGAGCTCCTATTTAATGGTTTTCGGTAAATATGCTTATGAAAAAATATATAATTATACAATATTTGGTAAAATATTCGTAATACTAATGCAAACGGTACTGATTTGACAACAAGTACTACAGCCTTAGATAGCCAGTTTGTACAATTGAACATTGATCTGAAATCGCATATTCATACCTACATATTACAATAAAAGGGTGCATTTTTATCAAATACGTTAGTGACTTTAATAAAATTGTAATAATTGTTTAATAGTTAGTTATGCGTATTAAATTTCTTTAATGAAATTTAGGCAACCGCAAAAATTAAATATTATGGAGTAATGTCATCCAACTTTTGTCAATTAATTCATAACAATAAATTAAAACCTTGATTAAACGTTTATAATTATATGTAATTATAGAACTATAAGAATTATTATAATAAAATATGGAATATGTGAAATTGCTGTTTAGCCTTTCTTCTTGGGTCATGAGTAGTTATTAATATTAGTAAAACTAATTTATTCAAAAACAAATTTGCTTTTTATGTTTTGTCACTATGTTTTTACTATATTTTTATCATTAACTAAATATTGCAAATAAAAACCTTTATTTCAGCTTCATTTGTTTTAATCGCTTTGCAAATTCAAGGACCCGCAAAATCCAATTTTCCGTATTAACACGAACTTTTAGTTCGTATTTCGATTAGCTTCATTTCTTTACGATGTAATAAAAACATTGTCACACTTATATAAAGTAAACCATATACTTCGTTGAAACATTTCATCTATGAGAATATTGATCCCGTATTTCCTAAACAATAAGAGTTGTATAATTGGAAAACTTGATAATATTTTATGGTGTAAATTGGAAAAAGAAATTAAAATTCTAAGTGCCATTTTTCTGTAAAATGTTTATGGACTAAATATAATAATGAATAAGGTGTATATTACGAAACCTTAGAATCATATATGTTAAATTCCTGTATATAATGTTTACATTAAAATATCAAAACTTTAAAAAGCAGCCAAAATGGTCACCGTTAGATCTAATGCAAACTACACCTCCTTTGCGCAATGGATGACGCGCCCATCATAACTCGCCCTGGTTGTCCCGCATTGCTCTGCAAGAGTAGAATCATTATTCCGATAGGGTTGTTTTATTATTCTATGCACATGCTATTCAGGCTACGTGTTAATCTGCTTTAAGCTTTCTTATTTGTGGAAAAGTACACGCGCCAGCACGCCCCGACATTTCTAAGAAGGACATTATAGGGGGCTTCGAAGTTGAGCTGCCTTCGCGACTGACGTGCCAGTTAAATATCAGAAGATGAACCGACGGCGTGAGACCCAAATTCGACCATGAGATTTTTAGTCGCAACAACTTTAATATACGTTATTGTACCTGGAATGATCGCGGCTACGGGTACCAGACCTGCCCTTCATATGGTCCTCGTTATGGGGTTAAAATGTACTCATTCCCTTTATGGAGCCCCGAATGAATCGCTTATTGTTGCTTTTCATTACTGCCACTAGGTGTTGGGAGAGAGTAATTAGCGCGCATGCTGCTTTACACCAACATGGCATCCGTTTCTCAGGGTTCCTCTACGGAATCGAACCATGTTTCTCTGTTACGCGTTTTAATTGTGGTAGGAACGGAAATTATGATTGATAATTTACAAGGTAAACATTTGAATGATGCATCACCGGTGCTAGTATATGTGATCAGCAGAAAGTTATTTAGATTCACAAGAGCAATCGACGATGGTTGCAGGTGTGCGATTAGTACCGATTAGTTATCCAAATAAAGGTGGAAAGAATCATAACCTATTTAATGAACCCGTCATGGTTTCAAATTAATTCGGGTTGTGCTGAGATGTGCATGACTCAATATTTGAGACAAGGTTATGACTACTTGCAGGATAAACCAGTGACCACAAGTAAATGAATAAATAGGAATCATAACTGCTTAAATCCAGCGAATGGGTTGGCTAAAGAGCATGTCCGCTTCTTTCAATTCACTTATTTGTGATTTAGGAGACTTCTATCATCTATACTGAAATTAACAAAAGCATGATTTGTCCAATCGCTAACGACACCTCTTCTTAGAAATAATGCAAATGCTTTTGCAGACGATTCAAAATTTTGTAAAGCATACTATCAGATCAAGTGCGTAACAATTGTGCCAACTTATACGTTAACTAAACCCGATGATAAAATTTTTCTCAAAAGTGGTGTACCAATTGAAGTCTGCTCAATACTGGAAATTGTGGAAATGAATATTCTATCCTGTGTATACACTCGCCATCAATGCCTAAGTAAGAAATAATGTATTTTGAATAAGTTGGTTCAACAACAGTTGACAGAACTGTAGCGTTAGTGGAAAATCATTGCCACATAAGTTCTATGCAATTTAACGGTAGAAGGGATACCTGGTTTCTCTTCTCTATGCCGTTCAATTACTGACGCCTATCTTGCATGCAATTCTGTTGATTATTGTGTGTTCTATTTCTGTCAGTCCTCTAACTATTCCTAGCTCTTGATTATTGACTAGAACAGGCCCTGTGTCACATAAGCGTTGGTGGACAGTCATAAATGCTTTTTTAACTAGTTGTAGTTATACAAAAAAACATTGAGTGCATTTTTAAATCGCCTGATCTGCGTTAAAGCTGCACTCAGTTCATGTTTGTTAATTCTTCAAGTGAGGGTCCCAACGCTTCAATAATTTTGATAAACACAATCTAGTACTCGCAGTCTGAGAAATTATATTAAATAGTTGTCGTTTTTCTTCTTATTTGTTTATGAAACGATGAATTCAATATCTAATGGATTTAGTTTTCAAAACAAAAGCGGTTTGTACTAAATCTTGACCAAAATAGGTTCAATATTGGAGTGTATTCAAAATTGTATAGTTGTTTATTATTTTTCTCACATACGTAAATATTTTAAACAAAAATGGTACCTATGACTCTAGCACCCGGTATAAGCTGTAGATCCTCACGAGAAGAAACCATTTCAAATGCGCGTAAATTTTTCGGTAGACTGCCTAGATTGCAACATGTGTGGGAGAAAATTCGATATCAGCATACCATAAATGGTGAACGGTGGTTTGTTAAACGTGGCGAATGTGTCATGAGAGTATGTTAAAAGATTATTGTACAGTTGTGTGTTTTCTATCGAAAAAAATATTGATAACAGGAAAAGTTCATTCTCTCATTAAAAAGTTCATGTCAAGAGAAGTTGTGAATAATTTGGTAAAGAAATTCAACAATTAAAGTATGGGCATCAAACAAGGAGAGTCGACGCTATCTCGTGAAAATTACATCCAAGGCCACATTTAGCATGCAAATTAACATGTGACGATAGGCGACCTAGCTAGTAGGTGAGTTGATTTCATAAAACTTCTTCTAACAGTTTATATGAATAACTAAACCTCCGCTAAGTTTTTTAAGCATTCAAGGAGTTGTAAAAATCTGGATAACTAGTTAATATGTAGGGGAACTGTGCTGAAAAAAATTAATCAGTAAAGAACTCATAGTTCAATTTTCAATACTATTTTGCCACATAATATGTTGCTTTTAGTAAAACTCAACACGCAAACCTTTTTCGTTAAAGCTAACAGAATTTTCAATAACCACCGATTTCAATTAAACGAAAAAACATTAAAGTTTTATCAAAACTGACTATCATTTTTGAATTTTTTATTCTTGCTAAGTAACTACATATTAATCTGTCAGCAATACGGTTGTAGAATTTTATTAATGTTTATCTATTGTTTTCTAACAATTTGCGAAAATGCCTAGGATCTGACAACGTGAAAATTATCATCAACTTTTATTGACGCCAAATGTTGGAATGAGATATATTGGTTCATCTTCTCGAGATATAATGATATTGGTAAAGAAGGTTTGAGAATGGGTACAACACCGTTGTCCTGCATCTGGATCTTCCCGAAAAACTATTCACCACGAAGCACTATGGTTTCTGAAATCCATTTTTTTGACCCAAATTCATATTACGTTAGTACTAAAAAATTAATGGGATTAAATATTTTTACTGCTGATTATTGATAAAATAGAGCTACTTTAGGAATATTTAACTTTAATTGCAGCTTATATATATATATATATATATATATATACAGGGTGTCTAAGATCTACCCACGTTCTATGGGTAACTCCGTTATTATAAAAGCTAGAGGATCGGTTAAAT